>OMNN01003700.1:4019-27268 GCA_900302755.1 Chromis chromis
GCATATGCTGTGGGCATTTAAAAAAAAAATTATTATTACATTATTTATTATTTTCATATATATTACTTGGTAAGGCACCTTGATTAGAAGATATATTGTTATTGCTGCTAGTGCTGCAATAACAAGCAGCAAGGTAGGGCATAATATGATAGACATTCCTAGGTACCAGGCTTTAACAAAACATAAAAGTGAATGTCATCCACATCTCTTCACAAGATATGAGCTGGAGTAGCCTGTGTAGTGTGAACAGGAGAAGACCTAAAGTAGACCCTATAGGTCTAGAAGAGCATAAGAGAAGAAGGAATGTCCAAACTTTACAGAAAAGGAGATGAACCAAACCAGAGCCACATCACTGATCAGACTTTTGTTGGCATCAGTCACAAAGCAAAAGTGATCTGGCCTCCCCGGTCACCAGCCCTGGATCCAGCAGAGCATACTTGAGATGTGGTAGATGGGGAGATTTGCAGCATGAATGTGCAGCTGATAAATCTGCAGAAATTATGTGATGCAATCATGTAACATAGACCTGAATCTCAAAGGAATGTTTTGAGAGGGAGGTTATTTGTAGTGTTAATATAGTTTCTAATAAGTGTTTAGTGAGCATATGTAAAGGTTTGTAAGACTCTAAGAGACCAAACGATTAACTGAATAAGCCCTCTGTTATAGCATACCTGTGAGGAAAAGAAACAATCCAGTAACTACACCAGAGCTAGACCAAACCTTGACCTATTCTGGATTCTGTTGTCTGGAAACGTACCTCTCTCTTCTTGCTTCCTGCCGGATGCTCATTCAGGTAAACACCTGTAGCTGCGGCTAAGTGAGTGACAGCAAGTTGGAGCTAACTAACTAGCAGCCATAATGGGCAGATGTCCTGGTAAGTGGGATTTGGAGATATATCGCAGACTCTTTTTTTTTTTACAACCCTCTTAAGTAGAATTTGTTGTTTTACCCAAACTGGTAGTCCACTCTTGCTTGCCTCCGGGTTGAAACTTAGCTAGTTGCAGGAGGTGTTTGTTAGCTAGCATATACGAACGGACGCAGTTTTAAACTTCACTTGTCGCTCGACGCAGTTTATCGTTGCTACACTGAGATACACTGACTAGATTGCTAGCTAGTTAATTTGACTTATTAGCTCCTTTTAGTTGTCTAGTTTTAACTAAACATAGTGTGTAAACTTGTTAACAAGTTCTGTGAGTTATATAAAGCTAAGCTAAACGTCGACCAAACATGGAATTGCTGTGCCAGCTTTAGTTTTATACCTCGATTTGAAGATTTAAATTTTGCGTTGCTCTAATGCATATATCTGAGGATATGAGGACTAGATGGAATAATTCTCTGTTTATGTTATTTTGTGTTATTTCAGAACATAAGGAACCTTGTCAGTTTTCTACCACCACACCATATGGTAAGAATTTAAACATACTCTGACAGATAAAGCACCAGGCGCCTGTTTGTTTCCATGCTGTCATTTTGCATCACCATAGAAGTTCTTTATTCCTGTTTTCACACTGTTTGTAATCAATGCATATGACAGTAGTCATGGAATTGGCTGGATGGAGCTTTTTCTATTCTCCAGAGGCTGGATAAATATTTGCTAGTTCTGCTGGAACAATGCTGAACATAGCTGTTTAATATTACAGTAATTTTAGTCGTGCAGATTTCTGGCACTTCAAGTCCAAGTACCAAAACTGTGAAAGCAAAAGCAGAAGTTTGATTTCCTGTTCAGCAGAATTGTTTCATATTGCACCTGACAAATGTGTTTGGAGGTGCCAAGGAAAGAAAATCAGGAATGTAGTCCCATATTGGAAAATAAGTCACCAGTAAAATAGCTACACTTGTCCATGAAATGCATATATCCCATACGAGCAATTACCATCTCCATTCAAGCAATGGTGTTGACAAATGATGACCAGAGACAAAATATTCAGTTCTCATACTGCCCCCCTTATCTTCAGGTCTTGCTTAGAGTACCTGAATTTTCGTTCATGTGTTTGAAAAACATGTTTAGGTGCTAAGACTGACTAAGAAAGTATTTGCCTTCCAGGAATGGAATAAAATCTGAGAATATGGTGCACTGAATGCAACTACAGCATTTTTTGTGCTACTGTTTTTGCTGAGGGCCCCCTTCAGGTAAGCGGAGACTAAGCCAAGACGTGCTGTATATGTATAGTACATTGTCTGGGAAAGCATTAAGCATGAGGAGGGCCTATTTCTGGGCTGCCCTTTGCTGTCTGCCGCTTTGAACTTACCTCTTCTGAGTCAAGATTCCTCAACATAGCTTTAATAGCCCTTCACTCTGTTGTTCTACATGATGCTACACAAAAACACCATGATGATTCAGTCCTGCTTATGCCTCTAAGCTTGCCAGGGATACAGTACCAATACAGACTTTTGACAGAATGCTTTGGTCTGTCTTATGGAGGCTAAATCTTCTCTCACAAGTAGGGATCACATAGCTCCCCCGCCCAGATTATCTAGACTCATATTAGACTCATTTCAGTAAATCAAAATCACAAGCCACAGTTATTCAGATTACACTGACAGGAAAATAAGTTAACCCTTTGGGGATAATCTAGTATGGTCAGAGCTTTAATAGGTTACAGTTATTAACAAACACAATGTATTTTAACTAATAACACACAAATATTTGGTTCTTGTCCATGTTGAATATACCGAACATTTACAGTGTATGCTGGAAAAAGAATGTGAACCTCCAGGCTAGTGACGGCAGCTAAAGCCAGCTGGAGCCAGGGGTTGGAAAACCTGGACTCCGATCACTGAAACAAAAATGGAGGTGTGTTAGAGCTATTTTGACCTATAAAAACACATATTGACATTTTGAGTTTGCTATTCACAAGAGGCATTGGCTGACGTGGAACATCCTTTGCACAAAAGGGATCTCAGACGGCTTATCAATAAGTGTCAGTTTGTATGAATCTGGGAAGGGTTACAAAGTAATCTCAGAGACTCTAGATATTTATCAGTCCACTGTTAGACAAATAGTCTATAAATGGAGACAATGCCTTACTGTGGCTCGAGGGTGCTGCCACAACCCTGCTTATGACACAGGGGTTGAATCTAAAACAAGTTTTTCACACAACTAAAAGGAAAATTAATGGAAATGCTTATTAAATACGACAGAACCAAACAGTGTGGAAGCACAGGAAAAGAGAGGACCTGGTTGACAGCCACCACTTGTACAGCCAGACCAGGTGAGCCAACCTTTGCCCTGTCTGTAGTTGATACAGATGCTACTAAATGCAGATCTTTCAGTATTAATTATAAAACCTTAATAACTTCAACATTGACTGCATCTGTGTCGACTGTATCTACCTCAGCATGCCTTCACCAACATATAGAAATATGTCCGAATCACACCTAGCACACATGTGACTACAATTCCATTGATAACACTGCCGTAATTGCTGATAATAATTTGAGTAGCTTGAGCACTTTTCAGTAGCTCTCTTAACCAGAGTTAATATGGAAATTATGCCCTTGCTTCACAGGAGAATAAGGAATGAAAAAAGATGGCTGTAGCTGGCCTGTGGAACATCTACACTAGCAATAAACCTTCCTCAATTCACAACTTAATTATTTTATTAATATAGTAAAACAAAAGACTGCAAAGTAATAGTTAGGTGATTGTTGATGTAGTACCCTATACGTCCAGGAGAGGGTACTCTTTTAATTATCTTATGTCTGTCATAATATAAAGTAAACAAGTTACACCAGTAGGGTTATGTAATATAGTGACATACTGAAATCAGTGCAAAACGTTTGTCACAGTAGGTCACACACATAAGATATGTTACGCACATAATATGCTGCATGAGAAAACGTGTCATTTGTTGGAAAACACTTGACTGCAGGCTAATCAAACTTTTAAAATGTTTAGTCTCCAGCTGACAGTAAGTTTGAATTTTCACATGGGGCATGGCCTTTCATGCCCTCTCATTGGAGGAATGTTTTACTAAATTTCTAGACTAAGGTGTATAGGTCTAATTTATAAAACACCAAGTCTGAAAGTGCATCATGATGGGATAATGCTTATTTAATTCATAAATTACAATAGCTCTTTTTTGATCCTATGTTTCTACTATCCAAGGCCACAGGCAGCTACGATACACTGTTGCCAGAAGATGGCGCCAATGTAACTCAAATTGCAAAGACACACTCTACACAGTTCTGCAATCCTGAATACAGGTACAATCTATTGAATATCAACAATCAACAACCTCTTTAACTCAGTCCCTCATAGACATTTAATTACCTTGAAGAGATTAAAGTGTGTTTGCTTGCAATTTATTCATGCATTATTCCAACTCCTGATGAAGAGAAAGCACTAGATAGCAAGTGTCCTTGAAAGAATCAGTTACTTGTAGCAGCAAATAATATCAGGCTTCAAAGTTGGAATGATCCTTAGCTTGGCTACAGAAAGAAAAAGAAAAAAAAAAAAACAAGAATGAAAGATAGTTAAAGGTGAGTCAGAGGGAAACTTTCAAATATTATGCAAATGCTTTTGGGTAATATGTAAAAAAAAAAAAAAAGAAATATAGATGTTTCCTTTGGTTTATTATTACCAGTACAAATAGTTTAGTTGTGGATTTAAAATGTTGCTATTGGGATATTGACACTAAGTCCCTATAGGGGTATTGTAGAGGGTTTCAGTAAGGGCGCCTGGCTGGAGTAAACAGAAAGGGAGGGGAGTGTGCGCAGGGCTTTGGAAACAGGCATGCAGGCAGTCGACCACTGCAAAGTGTTGAGCGCGGGACAGAGCGGCTTTAGCCCACAGCACTCCTCATCTGTCCAAGAGAAGAACCCCAAACCTCTACTGTGAGGGCGCTCCCACTCATCCCAACCAATAATGTGAAAATCAGACGGAAAGGACTGTCAGATGTTCAAACTAATCGTCGCTTCATCATACTTCAGTGCCGTCTATTTCCACCACTGTCACACAGTTTACAGTCAGGTTACAGTAGGATATCCACGAGGGTACCTGGTGTGAGATGCGGCAATGTCCCGAGGAGTATGCCCACGCGTGAACTCTTGCGGATCCTTCTGGATTTTGTCGCTGGTCGTGTTTGCGGCGAGCGCGATCGGCGTGGACGCGTACAGCTGTCATGAAGTGAGGACCGCTTTCCAGCTGCGGCAGGTCGGCCCGCTGCACCGCGTACCGGAGACACCTGGCACAGGTGAGCGAGGGAGGTTTGGCATCCTAGTGAGGAGAACTTTGGCTGGAGCATCAGCATCCATGCTAAAAAAAAGTGCATTTTATTGTGAAATGCAATCCTAGTCATTTAAAAAAAACAGCATGCAAACCAAACTTGATTAACCAAGTTTAAGTATTTGCAATATCATTGTCCAATATGACATTCCTAGCTCCTGTGCAAATCACTCTTTTGGTTTCAGAGTGGTTTTTCAAGAGTAAAATTAAGTTTACTCAAGTGACAGCATATTAAAGGCTGAGAGAGATAACTGATGGTGCTTTCTGTCTGCACTTTTGTCTCTCATCATCTTGATAGTGGTAGTAGGAGAGACTTTAAAATGTTTTTCTTCATAGCATGTGTTGTATACTTAACAATACAGTATGCTATACAATAAGAGATTATCTTAAAGTGAGAAAAATGTGACTTTCAGATGTTTGACAGTCCTTTCACATCAAATTGAGACGTATCTGTCCATCACTGTGCAGTTTTTTTCTCACCCCCTCTTCCCAAAAACAAGATGTCTCTACATTAGTGTGTAATATTCCATGTTTAATTTACCCAGTCCCATTTAATCAGTCTGGTGTGAAACATCAGAGCTTCTTGGTTTTCTCCACAATTCGCAGCTTCACATGCCACCCAGCTGCTTATCACATGTGGGCCGTTTAGAGAGATTAAACAATTATTTAGCAAATTTCTTTTGGCAGTGAATGCTGCCCAGCACATTTAAAAGCTGCTGAGACAGGGGTTTTGAACCAGAGCAGGCCCAGTGTGATGCAGATGGTATCATAAGGTTTAATCTCTGTGGATAAATAGGCTGCAATAACGCGTCCACAATATGAGGAGTGAATGATTTGCCGTGTTGATTTGCATCAGCAACTCTTTTGGTCATATGTTTTTAGAAACACAGGGTCGTGAGCTCCCAAACCTACATGTGCATGAGCTAAGGAGCCACATTTTCTGAGGATATGTTTTCCACACATCTACTAGAGACATAAAGCTATATTGCTGAATGATTCTTAAATTCTTCCCGTGTCTGTTGGCTTTTTGTCAGAGTGATGCTTGAAAGCAGCTTTAAATGCCTTGAAGATTTAATGGAATGTGCTTTCCTGCTGCACACTCAGGGAAACATAATTTTATGAGGATAAACACTGGTTCCAAATCTGTTTGGAGGCAAAATTCAATTTGAATGTGTTTAGGCTTTGGTTCAGCTATGCTGATTTTGCTTGAAAGTTATTCTGCAGGCATAGTTTTACACTTAGTCACTTTTAACTAATCACATCATGCTTCTTCTATGTGCAACGATTTCAGTAGTCATATATATTTTGAGTCTACATATCCATTTCTTTATGCTTAACAGTTGTATTCTGTTGTGTCCTTTTGATTTAATTCTGTTCCTTTTCTTTTCTGTCAAATACACTTTAGCTGATTGTTGCCAGGGAGCTCCATTTAAACTTCATCTGTCCAAAGCTCTTGTTTACACAACAGTTCAGGCTTCTCCAGATGTTGCTTTGTATGCTTCAAATCCTCTCTTTTGTGATGTTGTCACAGGTAAGGCTTCCTTGTGATGACTCTTCCTGTCTTTGCACCTCCACTGCAGCGAAGCCTTCACGTTGTCTTTCCAGATCTTGTCTTGACTTCCACAGTTCCCCTTAGCTGCCATTTCTTGATGATATTTCAGACTGTGAAAATTGCAAGCTGCAATATCTGGATATCTTTTTATAGCTTTCGTCTGCTTGGAAGGCAACAATTAGCTTCATTTTTAGATCTTCAGTCAGATGCTTAGAGGAGTTTATGGGTGTTTGGAGACTCATAATTTATCAGCTCTGGAACCGTCATCATCTGATATGTTTTAATGACATTTCTTGACCTTCCTTACAAATTACTTGTCAGTGAAGTTCTAAAACAATGCTGGTAGAGGGAGCCCAAATGTTTGCACATGTTTTTAAAGTTCATGAAATAAAAAGTAACCGTGGAATACAATTTGATGCTTTATTTAGATATTTGGATGTAAAAAAGAAAAGAAGCAAAATATGTAATTTACCTAGCATTGGCTAAACTTTGGGATACAACTCTGTCTATAGTATATACAGACTAGAATTCTTTCTGCAGTAAAGTCACATGCAGGATGGTGGCTACTTGAGTATCATCCAGTTTGAGTTTGCAAGCTGTAACCCAGAGAAGAGCAATAGATAGCTGAGTGGGAAACATACCTAGAGGTGCATCCAAACCACTTGATATGTTTGTTTAGCAGGGTGTCACTACTAGCAACAGAGAATGCTGGTTCCATTGCAAGCAGTAGTTAGCTCTTAAAGACAACGGAAGGACCTCGGTCTACCGAGCGTGTCAGCAGTCTGGAACGAGGCTTGTGTCATGAGATTTTACCGTCTGCAGTGCATTGGCAGAGGACGTCGACTATCTTATTCTGCAACTGCAGCTGTTGATGACCATTTTACCAGACAGTTGAATAACATGAGCACATACACGGGATGATGTTGCCGGTTTGAAATGGTCTTTTTAACCGAAGGATTTTTCATCTCTGGGGTACAACTTCTATCTGTAGTAATACAATTTTTTGGAAAACCTGGCAGTTATACAAATTCAGATACAAACTGCAGCTTTCTAGTCCAAACTATTAATTGATAAAACATTGCTGTAGCAGTACATTTAGGGCTTACAGCTTATGTTGCTTTTTATTTGTACTTGTCCTGGAGTGGGTGTTTTGAGCCAGACGCAATCTTGTCTTCAAAGTGCTGACCAATGGAAGGAGGAGAGATTTTGGTGTATATGTGTGTGTGTGTGTGTGTGTGTGTGTGTACATAATTATGCTACTCTGCTTCAGTTCTCAGATCAAACGCCAACAAAAGCAACTCTTGAAATTTGAAGTGGCAAGACTTCAGCTCTGATATTTGTTTTAGGATACAGTGCTGCATTTCATGTGTGGTGAACTGATCTCACACTAAGTGGCAGGAGTGTGGCAGCCAGAGAGCCAGCCAGTTGGATGATCCCATTTGAAAAGAATTGCACTTTTATGGTGCATGTATTTTATGCTATGTTTTTTTGTTTTTTAATTTTTGTATCCAAAGAAACCATAAAGTGCAGGAAGTCGTGATAGTGCCTTGTGATTACCAAGAGGACTGTAATCTCATTTTGGCAGGCAGTGGTGGAAGAAATCCTCAGATTCTTTAATTAAGAGAGTAGAAAGTAAAAATGCATAAATCTGGCAATAGCTCAGTGTAAAGTGTAATTAGTTTTAAGAACTGCCTGAATTAATTTCTCATATTACGTTTTTGTACTATTTCTATCCAGTGTGGAGGAATTTAAAGTTATGCCACTATTCCCCTTAAAATTTTCCTCCAAACTGCAATGCAGTTTAAAGGTACTTAAATTTAAGTGACTGTGTGGTGTAAATGAGTGACCGTTAAGACGGTAAAATGAGAATTTTACCAATATGCTTCTGTGTTGAATTATTTCATGCCAACCTATTTGGTTTGGACATTAAATATTGGTTCCCTGGGCCACAATCTATAAAGGGTGACTTTATCTCCATGCCAGATTCATCATCAAGGAAACTTTGATAATCAATGACATGATGTTGCGTATCCTATTATTTATGGCCACTTTGGTACAGTAGTGCACAGCCAAACGCCCCATATTATGATTACCACGGGGAGCTGATATAGCCCTTTTGGAGATAGATCATTTGGAAAGCAGATGGCTAGAAGTGCTATTCACAGACACATACAGTAACTTGTACATTTGGGTTGTTGGATTATATCCTGAGATGTGATCAGTGTATTTTACAGCCTAGTTAAAACTTATTTGGTGATCTGACTGAGCAGAGCTTATCTGACTGTGTAGTGTACTCGTGGTTATTTTTTCATCTTATCTTATTACTCTACCACCACTCCTTGATTTACTGAGTCATTAACAGCTCTTTTAGAGTGAAAGAGAAAGTGTCTTGTATCTTTAATACAACACAAGCAGGGTCATGTGTTAATAGGAAGGGAATGGGAACACAGTGTGTTATCACATGTCGCCACATCCTTAACCAGTTACAGCGTCAAAGGCCTTGGCAAGCTCTCAAAGCTCACCATAGTCTTTGATTGGCTGCAGTTATTTTGATTCCCTTTTTAACTTGGCCTCTCTCACTGACACAGCACACACATGGTGTACACCTTCTCCGTACACACTTTAAATCACTCTGCCATTTCTTAACCACCCACTCCAATCTCATATGAAATTCACATGAGAATATATCTTGTGAGTTATGTTAAACTAAAGCTATAAAAAAGGCACTGATCATTAAAAAAGGTATTTTTAAGGAAGGGTCTTCAGCAAAAGACGGTACAAATTATTGAACTGACAAGTACCTCAGATGCTCTTTCATCCGTCCACCCAAATACTCCAGCCTTACCAGTGTTGCCCAGTCTGAAGCTGATTACTCTGTCTGAGTCGGTCTCCACACAACGTCTCTTATTGGATTTCAGCCTAAGCCTGTCTTGTGTTTCAGCTGATTGTGTGCTACCTTACCCTTCTGGATAGCTAGTAGTAGAGGAAGACGTGATTTTATGGCGTTAGACTCCCAAGTATTATTTACATGTCCAGTAATTTAACCATGTAGAAAAGATTAATGTTTTTGTGCTCTAGGAATAGAAATATTACATGAGAGGAGAGCATCTTCCGGAGACGTGTTCAACGGATTATATTAAATGGTAACATAATTACTCTACCAGTGTGATATAATCCCGCTCCATCAGGTCTGCACCTATTTGCCTACCAGCCTTACATGTCTCTTTATGCTCTGTCTGGCCAACCTCTGCCCTCTGGTGTGGCTTTGGACTCTGTGCCAATCACTGTAGGCAGTTCCAGCTTGGGGTCTGGGAAAGCTAAACATTCCAGTTGAGTTTCAAGGTTGTCCAAAAATGCAGGTTCGCGGCAAAGACCCTTTTGAGATGTGTTTTCATTCAACATGGTCTATCCAAAGCACAGCAAATCCGTATAGAGTAAATATCCTGTATGTTCAGTGGATCTTGGAATTTCAAAGGGAACTGGCTTCCTGAGGCAGGAGAGGGTAACAGCATTAATTGCCTACTTTCTAACAAAGTTATTCTTGTTCTCTGGAAAATATCAAAACAGTAGCATCAGGAAACCGCAATCCTCTCTCTTATCAATGCAAACCAAATCAAGAAATTTTTCCATACCATACTGAGTATGTGAGCTGCATATACATCATTTTGTGAGTGCCAGAGTTGGCGCATGTATGTTTTGAACAGTGTGGTAATAACATAACTATCTTCTCAGCAGTTTACTGTTTTCAGCTCTGCTACTGTAGTACCACCTATTGTAAATGGCATGTGAGTTAGCAGGGCAATTATACAGTGGTAGAGTTTCTCCACTCAGAAGTTTTGACTTGTGCAATGAAGGGCACTGAGGTGTTGCTGAAGGGATTGTGACTAACAAGTCAAGACCCCTGAGCCACGGCTTTAATACGGCAAATTACTCCAGAGGTATTTGTCACCTGAGGACAATTAAGGGAATTAGGATTCAAAGTTGACATCCAGTCTGGAGTGTGTTAAGGTTTAGCCAGGCAGAATGAGTAGCATGTACACTGGGCACTAATTACACAGGGCCAGTGGAGTTCAGTATTCTTGGCCCACTGGAGTCTGTATAGAATCACATTTCAAGTCAGAAGACATAGCTGCAGCTTGTAGACAGAATGACGTTTACAAATGAGAAGCTTTTATATTTGTAAAATAAATGAAATCACCATTGCAAATTTGGCTACAAAAGTGGGTCATATTGTGTTGCATGCCAACTCACATGTTGTTTTGCAACCCCTATTTTCTTACATGTCCATTATATTGCTGGCGGGTTAGTTGCAACTTTTGACACGGGAGTGCAATTTACTTGTTCTCTTAGAATTTCCAAATATTAAATAGACAAAACTTGTTTTTTAGTTCTTAGTCAGTGCCCCTACTATATACATGTATATGTCATGTTATAGAACAGAAATACAGTTACTGCATAAGTGTTCACCCCATTCAAGTAAAGACCCCCATTGATCATCATTTTCATATTTAGCTGCCCCTAAAGGCATAGTAGGTGAAAGAGATCACCATGGTCTTATCAAGATGTAGTTTCAGTGGAAGGCACCAGTATCTGGAAGGTCCAGTAGTGAATTCCACACAAAAAAAACATCAAGACAAAAGAACATCTACATAACCCAAAAAGTCCCAGTTATGTGAACCATACAAGGAAATTTCCACTTTTTTTTTAGCTTTCTACTATTTCTACTAGTTGTGTGTGTGAGCAGTTGTTAGTAATCACCAAGATACCCGTGTAAAGCATTTACAGGGTATATTGCTTGCAACACCAATTGCAGCTTTATGGCTGAGTGGAAAAGAGGAAAGAAAGTTGAACTCAAATGACACCTTGCTTACTTTCCAGCAAGATAACGAGCCAGCATCTGCGGAATTTCTTAAAAGCAACAGTGTTGACGTTCTGTTCAAGTCAAGTCAGAAAACATACCAATCCATCCAATTGAACATTTGGGGCAGGACGTGAAAATTGTTGTTGAGTCATAGTCCCCAAGCAATTTTACAGGGCTGGAACAGTTTTGCAAAGAATACTGGGGGAAATTCGCAATCTTCAGACTTTGGAGACTGTTTACCGTTGCATAACGTGTCTACTAAATATTTTTTTTACGAGAACAGGATAAGAATCTTTTCAGATTTTTGAATTTGCAAAGGTTCACTTTTATGTAGACATTATAACCTCAGTTACATCCAATGCTTTAATTTTATTAAACCGCAAAACATGGAAAAGCTTTTAGAGCTGGTCACTCCATTTTAAAAGTTTGAATGGCAGGTATACAGAAAGTTTAAATGAATTATAGCTGATAAATACATGTTGCTCAGAACAAGACAGTTGTAAATTCATTGACTTGAGTCCTTGAAAGTTTACTTGTTTCCCCTTCAAGCAGAAGCTATTAAAATACTGCATGTAAAATGTTTCCAAAGATTAAAAAAAAAGAAGAAACTCAGCAATTTCTTTCTAGTTACAGAGAGAAGCAGTGACTTGGCTTCTAATAACTGCAGAAAGTGGCTTGGTATATTTGGGACACAGTCAGTCTGTCCTGACTGCTGTGGTGGCTTTAACAGCCAAAGTCTTTCTGAGTATCACTTACTCCATGCAGCTACTCGCAAGGGACGGAGAGGCCAGGCTGGATTCCACTGTGAGTCCCTGGATATTACTTTCATATCACAGATAACACACAAACACAAAGGAGAGAAGGAGCCAGCCAGTGAAGAGAACAGGGTCAGGGGTAGAAGGGGAGAGAGGACAGACACCACATATGGGGAAATTCTAACTTTAAAATAGAATTGAAACAAATATCGGTTCGGACATGAGGGACGCCTTTTCCATGTTTTCATGTATTATTCTATTTCCAAAAATGTGGCACTAAAATCAGTTACATGTTAAGATCTAAGGGCAAATATCACCAATGAAACTGAATCGCTTCTAAACCGGTTGACCTTGATACACATAGTGCGTTTCATTTGTTTTGAAATATCGATATTGGTCCTAACTTTGTGTAGACTATTACATTTATTAAATGATTGTCAAACATGTTTGCAGTTTGGGAAAATCTAAAGCATATGGATTGTTGGAACTGTTTTCACCTAATACTCTTATATTATAAAAGATCCAATTTAAAAGGTTGTAGCATGCAACTCAAGGATGACATAGAACACTCCTAGTGGGCCTTTTTACTTGTTCATGTATCTCTGATCAAAAATGTGAAAAAAAAATCTAGTGCTGTATTTTCCTTAAAGCTGGCAATCGTTAAACCTTATACAGTGATGTTGCAGGTATTTGATCAGCGGTATGATTCTTCAACACATCTGAAAAAAAAAACAGCATAGGATTTTGCAGCAACAGTGTCGACAGGGAAATAGTGTCAACATAAAAAGAGTGCTGCTCCAGAGATGGAGATAATGAGCTGGAAGGGGCAGGACAGCCAGTTATGACTTCACTCATCTGGCTCTAGGATGGGAACAAATGGAGCCTCACTGGGTAATTAAGAGACACCCAGGCCTCACAAGGATATGCCAGGCAAATGGGAGAGAGGGAGCAGAAAGGGAAAGAGGGATTCAGAATGCAACCCTATTGTGTTTCATGGAGGGATTTGGACAGTGAGGCACTGGTCTTGCGGTCTGTCCTAAGGCCATGCTTTAGGCTCTGGTTACAACACCTGCCTCCAGCCACCCCCGTCCAGCCCTTCCCCCAGTAAAATGAGTTATCATATCAGACTTGTGCATTATGGAAATGACCCTGTGCATGTGTGTTTGTGCAAATAAATGTGTGGAGAAAAGGCAGTTTTATCAGCCCATGCTATTTGTGATCAGTTTCTGATGTCATGACAGTGTTTATATACCATATGCAGAGATGGTGAGAAGTAGGTGACACTAGCAGAGCAGGACAAGGTTTCAGCTGATGCAACTGTGTGACGAACTGTCCTTTGGATCATTCAGTTAGGTCATTGTCTACATGTGGTTGTTACAAACTGCAGTATATCTGTGCAGGTTATTTTACACAAATTACTGTCTGTACATAATGTGTGCATGTTTGTTTTATGGGACACATGGTGTACTTGCATGTCCAAATGTGCGTCTTGACGACATGTGCGATTGTATAAAACTGAGGCAAAGATATATATTTAGCAGAGACAGTATTTATAGCAGGAAACGTGGATGAATTCTTGGTCTACTTTCTCACCTTCCCATGGTGCCTCTTCTGTCTCCCAGTGGAGTTATGGCTTGTCTATCTATGTGCATACTCAGGACACTATACATATACTCACACATACTTGCACAGTGTAGAATCATGTGCAGTTGGATGGAAGGTTAGACACTGTTCAACATGTTTTGCTGATTTTTGAACAAAAGAGAAGTAAATACAATCCCTGCACAAACTGGCATACAAAAATGGCATTAAAAAAAAAAAACTTCAAACAGAATAAACAATATTTGTAGTTTTGCAAAAGTTTGAGCACTAAGTCAGTACTGAGTAACCCCTCCTTTAGCAAATATTGCAGTTTGCAAATGTTTTGTAGGTAACTAAGTATGTTTCTGTTCCAAATTTCGCTCACTGTTGCTTGCAGATGCATTGCACAAGTTTGGAAATTGCTGTCTTGCATTCACAGCATGTTTAAACAAAAAAGCAGTTTCTAGAAAATGTAATTGTTAATCCAACATCTGAACAAATCTGCTGTGAGATCAGGCTAGAGCTAGGCATTTCCCATCATGCCCTGAGATTACGCAGTCAGTGGGGATCAACTGCGGTGCGCCATGTCAGCGCAAGTCGAGATTGAGTCAGACAGAAATCTAACTGCCATGCATTGCACAGCGATTAGCAATGACTGTTTGTTTTTTATTTTGTTTTTTTAATGACCTAGCTCATGATAACCATACCTAACGTCGAATGCTTTACATGTATACTAAGGTATTGTAATAATCAATCAAATAAATGAAATATGTAAGTTATGCAGGGATGTCCAAATTTTGCAATACAACTGTAAAAAACCTCCCTGGATTTTAGACATTTGTATTCTGTTTTTTTTACTCGCACTAATAAGTTCTTATTCGACAAGAGATACTTCAGTTTGAATGTTTTTCCATTTTTGGTGATATGCTTTACATGTTAACACTAACTTGAAAAACATATGTCCATTTCTGCTTGACTTTCCTAGATGTGGATCTGTTGGTCTGTAAGCACCAAGGTCCATCATGTTGCACCCGGAAGATGGAGGAGAGCTACCAGTTTGCTGTGAAACGAGAAACCCTCCACAACATTCACTCCTACAGCTACGAGCTTGAGCACCTCATCTCCGGCCACTCGGATGCCTTCCAGGGTAAGTTCTTGGACAATATTTTCCAGCTAGGGTTGGATGGGATTGGCCTGAGCCACTGGGTTGTTGTTGAAAGAGATACTGCAGTTCATTGGGTTGATATGTTGTCATTTAGCTATTTGCAGTATACTGTGCCTGTCACTGCGTGGGACTGATAGCCCAAAAGGGTTAATTCTGTAAAATATTTCATTTGACCATTGACCTGAACTTGTGCTTTATACTTGAATCCAAATTCAGCAATAAAAACCAAATATATTTGCATTTATTTCAGCATTTGATGAAACAAAAGACAGTTTTGCTCAGTTCTCAAGGATCATGGGAGCTAGTGTGCAGGCAATTGCTACTCAGAAAATGGGCATGCCCCCCCCCTTTCTTCAGTGGTTTTGGCAACAACAGAATTGTGGAGAAGGATCACTGAGGGTAGACGGGAAAAGAGGCCTTTTTCTTAACCTCTAGTGTTTTGTGGAAGATGCTGCTTTTTTATTATATGATCCTGCTCTCAAGACAACAAGACAATTACTGGAACCCTTGGAGAAATGACAGTAGTTCTGGAGGGCGAAGCGATCTGTGCAGGGTAATTATTTCTGTTTGTTTGTTTGCTGTTTATTTATTGGTATATTTTTGGTTATAATGTCATCCTGGACAGTTCGTGGTTTGGCCAATCTCGCTTGTCAAAAGGCTTTATGCTACACGCATCTGAAACAAGCAGTGCAATGAGTTGACCAACCTTGTCCTCCCTCTTTCTCTAAATGCAGTGTCATTTAGGTTTAAACATTTCCGAAACAGACCATGTTTTCCCTTCCCAAAACCTCCAGCACAATCCCACTGGGCAGACAAGATGCTTTGGATGTTTTTAGTGTCACAGGAATTTCAGTACCATGTA
Source organism: Chromis chromis (assembly GCA_900302755.1). Lineage (NCBI taxonomy): Eukaryota > Metazoa > Chordata > Actinopteri > Pomacentridae > Chromis > Chromis chromis. Next base: position 20,023 of record OMNN01003700.1, read on the forward strand.
ATTCGTTTTATAAGACAATGGAGTGCTGTAATGTGATGTTGTCCAAATTTTATTTATGACCAAAGCAAGAACACTACTGTTCTTGGTGTCCAATATGGAAAACTCATACATTATGTGAACAAATGATGTAATAAAGAACGAAACTGTTTAGGGAACAGTCATGGAGAATTGATTTTCAACCACTGCTGTCATGAAAACTATTACTGTCAACTTGTAAATGGATATATTGATATATTAGTGTCACACAATGTTCCTTGGACTACAGCAGAGCCAACATATGCAATTCCAGGCCATGTCTGTGAAGATTCTCAGTCATCCAGGTCATGGTTATCCTCGTAGATTCAATCGTAGCATCTGGACTTGGTTGAGTTAGCTCGAAGACGTTTCACCTCTCATCCAAGAGGCTTCATCAGTTCTAAACTGACTGGTTGGGAGTTCCAGGTTCTATACTCTTCAGGAGCCATTAACACTATTTAAACTCCAGTCTTCTGGGTGAGTGTTGCCCCTCCCTCATTATGCGAGTCGTTAGGTCATTCCCTCTCACAATGGGGTTCGTTAGGGCCCTTTGTGGCCAGGTGAGAACGGTGCCAATGAGGGTCGTTAGGTCCTTCCCTTTCACAATGGGTTTCAATTCCAGGCTATATTACACACATATTACTTAAAATGTATTAAAGAGGGCTTCTTAAAACTGTTTCACAAATAGGACACTTGAAAAGAAGTCAGTGTTTGAACAGTGTTCCTGGTATTTGGTCTTTTCATCATCATTGAGATCCTTCCCTTCTTACCTCATGTCTGAGCCTGTCTGAAGAAATAAGATCAGGTGTTCCACATCTCCAGAAAAGGCCAAGATGGAAAATAACAATGGAATAACAATAGAAACTGGGGTATGATGGTGCCGAAAATGATTATGTCACAGGCCCTCAATTTTCAAGGCCTTCTAAGGACAGTCTCTGCGCTGTCTGAGTGCCTCGAGTGGAATGTGAAGTAGCAAGTGGCTCATATACCACATGAAGTAATGAGAATATGATTTTGGCTGATAACATTGGTACTGTTATTCACACGCTGGATTGTAGCAAGTTGTTTGTGGGTGGCTTTCCTCCCCTACTCCTTTTTTGTTTGCACTCTATCTATCCAGTTGTACCAGCAGTTCACCACAGAGCCAGTTGTCTGCAGGCTAAAAGCGCTGTTGTGTTTATTTGATAATTATTTCATGATGTGGACTCAATTTTCTGTGCAGTTTCCCATTAGTCTGTCATTCACTCTGTAAATCTTGCGACAAATCCAGTGTCTGTGTGCGTTTTCTTCATATACTGCAGTTTTTTATCGTTTGAACTCTTCTCACTCCTGCTGATTTGTAGGATTAGCCAAAAGGACATGCCCATTGGAAAGGAGATGATGTGTGTGAGGAGTGTGTCTGCATGTATGTGTGCTTTTGTTGGACTGCCTTTGTTTTGACAGCCTTACAGATCCTACTGTGCTTTGTCATATGTGGGAGTTGCCATGTCAGGAGTATGACCCCTTAAACAAAAACCATGCTGAGCTTTTTTTTCTCAAATGTTTCTGACGCTGTATTAATATAAAGCAATGGATTCAGTTGTTTTCTGAAAACATTTTTCCAGTTAACCAGTACCAATAATTTTTTGGGGATTCTCCAGATATTGTTGTCCCCATTTAACCTCCAACTGCCACACCCTGAATCCCACAGGCAGGTTACATGTTTTTACATAGCAACCTCCTTCCCTTTCCGAATCTCCTTTTCTTTTTCTGTCTTCCTACCATTCAACTTCCCCACAACACACTCACAGATGCAGGCCAGCCCCTCTTGTCTCCCCCTCTCAACCCTATCACAGATAGACTCTCCTAATCCATGTCATAGTTGATAGGTAATGAGCTTTGGGGCCTGATGGTGGGTAGGTGTCAACCACAGAGCCCAGTCTAAGCTGTGCCAGCTTAGAGCTGCCATCAAGGGCTTTGGCCTGTCAGTCTGTTCTAGCCAATCAGATCTGGCGTGATCTGACTTCCTGGAAACCTCTCTGTGACCCCTTGATTGGCTGAGAGAAAGTTGAACAGATGGATTGGCCATGGGAATATGCTCGTGTGCCTCGTTTAAGAGTTAAATTGTACATTAGGGTCTTACTTGTAGTCAGTTCTAGCAAGCTTTCATAAATTACTTGTTCCAGATTGTAGCAAACTCTTGCTGGCAAACAGTTCAACAGGGTATTTGATTTGTGCGTGTGTGAGGGTGAGAGAGAGAGAGCGAACGACAGGTGGGAATGATGAGCAAGAGAGTAAGTATCTGGGTATATAGTCACACTGCTGGGAAGCAGATGTCAAGAAAATGCTGACACTTTTGATCACTCGTGTCACTGATATGAGGGGAACCTGGCCCACAGCTAAAGGCCGTGGCATCTGTGTTTGTGTGTTTGTGATAGGGGAGTTTGAAAATTTTGTACATGTGCATCTTGATGACTGCGTGCGTGCGCATGCATATGCCTTAAAGACATGTTAGCATGTACAATATTTACCACCCATGACCAACTCAAGGCTCAGATAGTCCTCAGAGAAGTTGACAAATACTTTTCAGAGAAATATACTCTCCTGGCCTAAATAGCTCTCTATCATCAATAAAAGTGCAGTGCATTTAAAACTTCACGTGCCCTTCAGCACAGGGACAAGGAGGTCATTTGAGAAAGAGCGACCGTCAGACAGACAGAAAAAGAGGCCACGGCATGAGGGTGCCTTTGCTCACCGAGTTGACATAATTAGCTGATCCTTGTTTCATCATCCAGGAACTCTCCAGACCCCCTTGTCCTCGGAGACTCTTTCTCATTTCCCCTTTATAAGTATTGACAGAGAGACAAGGATATTTAGCTTTAAGCCTTATTCTTTGATGGAATTGTTCTTGATATTCTTGTGACTGTCTGAATCATCCTGGGTGGCTCACACAACACAGGCTTTGTAAGGGCAACTGTCTCGTTTATTAAAAAGTGATGATTTATGTGCTTGTTTTTTCAGTTTGCGTTGGCACGTCTGAATATGTATAATCAGTATATGCCTGTATATGTGTGTGCAAGTGATAGGAATGATGAATCACATTGCTGTTGTGTTCTATCTACATTCTTTTATCAGATACAGGTCCTCCAATCTTTATTGCGATCTCTGCATTTGCCTGGAAGTTCTCTCATTCGTTTTGCCTGTGATCTTTATAGCCCGACCCCTCTCACATCATCATTTTTGTTCTCTCACTTCATGTCTGTGTGTATTTTTCTCTGCAGATGTTTTGACCGACAGGGTTATTGCTCTAGAGGCTGGTGCTTGGACACAAGATGACATTGCGCGGCACCATGAGCTCATGCTCAAATTAGGGAGGATATCCGGAATCCATCCCTACACGTCTCATTTAATCATACAGGGTGGAGGGGAAACGTGTTTATGGACTTAATAGCGGGTCAAGTACATTGCGTATTGGAGTGTGTCGATGTGTGTAACCCAAGCATATTTGTGCTATGCCTTTCTAGTCTCCTGTGTAGACATGACACATAAGGCAGGATGCATTTCCCTCAGAGTTTGGAGAACTCAGGCTCACTGGGGGAAAAGGGAAAGAACAAAGGAAAGGAGGGAGGAGAGAGGGAGAAGCTCAAAGCCTCATAAAGTCATAAAGTCACACTCAAAGCTTCCCTAATTACCTCTGCTTTTCATCTGCCCCTCTCACCTTAGCATGAACGTGTGAGAACCCAGAGGAGTAGGGAGTTGGGCCTAGAAAGCGAGGAAAGAAAAATGAGATGAAGGAAGGATTTGTGGTAGAGGCAAAAATCTAGTGAAAGTGTGCACAGGTGTGTTTGAATGTGGTTCTATCAGGTGTGTGTGTGTGTGCGTTGTGGTCTGACTTTAAAGAAAGTTAAATCAACAGGTTTTTTGCTCTGTAGACTCACTATGCTCTGCTGTTCTCTGACAACTCTCCTTTCTTTCTGGGTGTCTCTCTGTCTGTGGTCCATGCTTTGTCAGCACTGGTTACAAGAGTATGCTGGGTCCAGGTGGGCACCACGCCAACATCTCGCTTGCTGGCTGGCATGTGTGCTGCAAGGAACCCTCGAGTCTCAAAGATAACCTGGCTGCCAACAGTGCACTCCACAGAATGAAACCATAAACACATCTCCATTCCCCATGTTCTTCTCCACCCCAAAAGTCCCCTTTCATTTTTCTTCATCAATCCCAGTCTTTCTCACCAGCCATCCATGCTTCCCAATGTTGCATCCAATGCCTAAACAAATATGAGGTCTGTGCAGATTCCACTGGCATGATTTTGACATACTAGCATAGTGAGATAAATACCCCCTTCTTCTTGCCAACACCATCTTTTGCTTTACGACAGGATTTTCTGACACGACTTTAGAAATACTATTTCTGACATTGCCACTCAGCTACTTTCAACAAACACTTTCGGTGTAGACTAAGCTTCGTCAGCCCCACTATTATATGAGCACAATAAGGTTGATGTCCAGGAAGTTTCTTGGTAATCAGACAAAGTCATATCTCCCAGGGCTTGTTCCCTGTCCAAAAGAATTTGGCTTTTCTGGAGCACAATCTGTCTGGCCGGCTGATGGGATTTAGACTCCGCTGCTGCTGATTGGTCCAGCCTGGCTTTTTCCTGTGTCCTGTCTGACTCTGCTGCACCCATGTTCACTCACTGGTCCCAAAAGCCATAAAGTTTGTGTGTGTGTGGGTGTGTTTATATATATTTAAGATATACATGTAGATCTCTCCTTGCATAGCAACTGTCAGTCAAAATCTGTCAAATTTCCCAGAGAAATTTTATATATCATATCCTGCCTTCAGTTTAATGAAAGTAGATATTGTTAAGGGAAATGATGATGAATTTAACTACAATGAGGACATGCTGGGAGATGTAGCTTGAGGGAAAGAGGGGTTGAACTTTGCAAACTGGCCAGACTCGCATGTCTGTGAAGGAGAGCTGTTCTCATCTAAATACCTGTGGGAGTTTGGGGTTTGTGTTTGATATATGCTTTTAATGTATTAGTAGATGAGCACTGTAACGCACACGTCTCTGTGTTATGACTCACGGTGTTACCTTTACCCAAAGTAGGTTAAGATTGGCCATCTCCCTCCTCTCCGCTCACTTTATCACTCCCACATTCAAGTCAGCTCACTTTCCTCATTAGGACCTGTGATAGACACTCCTCTGCTTCTTCTCCTTCCTTCTTGCCTCCGTGGCTCCTAGAGTACCATTAAGGAGTCCCCACGGTAGGCTTTATTCACTGATCCTCCAGCCATTCATCAACTGTATTCTAGAGGAAGAGGAACAATAAATGGTAAAAATGGACAGACAAAAGAAATGGTGTTCTGACCCTGGCCAGCAGTGTCCTGTTTATATGAGCCATGATGGATGATATCTGTTCTATTGTCGGCCAAAATGAACAGCGGTTTTACATGGCTCTGTTCTTAAATCAACCACAATCCAGTCTATCACTGGCAAACTATTAATCCTTCTGCTTTCAGTAATATGATGGAATTTGTCCTTCACAAATATTGTTAAACATTTATCTTGATAGTTTAGATTTTTTGTTTGATTTATTTCATTCCACAAAGTAGAGGGCTCTTGTGATGTTTTTAATGGCATAAGCACAAGGATTTAGGTCTTAAAAATGAGAAATTTTGGCCCATAATTTAAACAATGCGTAAGTGACCCTCTGTCTGCTTGATTCATAACAAAGCTGATAAATGAAAACAGGGGCCACACCTGCTAAGAAAAGTGGAAAATCCTTCATTAGAGTCCCTTTCATCTTGGATTCGTTCCACACCTCAGAGTCCCTACAAGGGTCTGTTTCATGTTAATCCTTTCCTTTCCTTCTTTTTTTTATTTTTTTATAAAAATCTGGAGTCCAGTCTCTTTCTCTGGCCGTCTCTTGTTCAGTCATAATCAGTTTCCACTTATATAATGTGGTAATTACCCTGACTTACGTTTTTTTTTCACATCACAAACCACAAACTGTCGTTGATACAGCTAGACTTTGGTGAAGCTACATCCAGTCAGATTCACTTCTGAGCCATTCAGTCTGCAGAGTAATAAGCCACTGGCAGCTGATTTGTTGTTTCATGGAATTTAATTATTCGTATAACTATTTGTTTCCTTTACTTGAGTCCTGTTTTAATGTGCATGCTCTCCTTTTTTCCAAGCTGTTTTTGTTTAGGAGTCAGGAGTAATTTGTGTTTGTGGAAGTGGAAAAGTCTTGATTGTAGGTGCAAATGCTTTTTGGGATTTGTGATATAACAAGGCCCACTGTGCAGTAATACAACAAAGCTGAGCTATACCTATAACTACCAAAAATGTTAAATTATTGCAAATCCTGTAAATGTAATGCAGTTTAATCAGTTTTTGTTGCTCTACTTTAGCATTACAATGTGCTGTTTGTAACTGTGAGTCATCTTTTCATTCAGTGTTTAAGTACATAAACTTGCTTTCAGAGTGTCATCTATAAATGCCGTCTTCACTGCACCATTTTCACTTATGCAGCCCCATATGGGCACCATAACCACTGCTGCGACCATGTTTCAACTAACTCTCTGTAGACTTCTGATGCTCTTGTAACATCTTCCATCCTCTTGTTCACTCATGCTCTTACCATGTGGAGTGATGTTGCATTAGGCAGACCTTAGACCAGACTTGAGAAAGTTGGGGTGTTCACAAGTTCCTCTGATATTTTTCCTGTATGTAGTTAAAAAAAAGTACATGTGTAATGACATATATTACTGGGGTCACAGGTGTAATCACTTTTGTTGCATTTAGATTTTACTTTAGGGCCCATAGTTTCAGTTTAGTATATCTGACCTGCTTGTTTTTAGTCACAAATAAGCGCAAATACCCTACACTTGAACTTAAATGATATAGCATTTTAGTGATATACAAACAAAGGGGTGTACTCAGTTTTGCATTAACAAAAGAGAAATGGGGGGTCACTATAGATCTGTGGTCCTCTTAATGCTTAGCACCAGAGGTGCTGTCCATCAGCCTGTCAACAGTCTGCCCCCAGGCTGGCCCTCCACATTTCCCGTTTATGGTATTAGCCATTTGAACAACCCCCCCTCCCATGCAGTTCCCCCAGCCCCTCACCCACTGCCCCTGTGCTCTGTGTCCTCTGTCCCTGTCGTTCTCTCATCTGCTCATTTCCCTGCCTTCGATCATGTTTCCCTACTTTGGCCACAGCAGACAGCAATGCCCCCCCCCCCC
>OMNN01003700.1:27288-45496 GCA_900302755.1 Chromis chromis
CCCCAATTCAATCTCTCCACATCCAAGCTGCCCGTCTAGCACGTTATAGCCTCGATCGCCGCTGGTATCTGTGCAATTGTTTATGTTTTAGAATTTTGATGTCACTTGGCTGCCTTTATGATTACTTCCCCCCCTTCTCAACATCCTTCTCCTCCACCTCCTCCTGTCCTCCTCTAAAGCTCAACATCGCACCTGTTAGCTTCCTGATAGGAGAAGACAAGCAAATTAGGATTCTGGGCCAGATTTAGTTGGAACATGTGCACACACATTTATGATTGTATATGTTGGTTTTATAAGGGGCTTGTCAACTCACTGTGTTTTTGGCAGGAGTGCAGCTTCCCAGTTCTTGTAGGTCAAATTTGTGTGAACAGCATGTCCGCGCCTGTTGTTTGACAGATGAGTCATGCTCCCATTTTAGACTTTAGATCTATGATTTCGCCACACGAGTATGATGAATCAACAGATTGATTCAAGGACTTATTAATAGTTTATTACCATTAAACTGGGAGATTGTATGACACTGCAGCTCTCCCCTGTAACTTAAGATGACCACTGCTGCGTGGGAGAGGATGGCCCTATATACAGTATTTCTGCTAATTAAAACAAGGATATGTAATCTGCACACGTGTCACTATGTCACATATCTGTGTGGTGACCTGTTTGAAACCCAAGCCTATGGTGGGATTAACATGTTTGCCTGAGAAAATGGTTGGTCAGGTTCAGTCAGGACTGATTGCCAAGATAGGAATGGTCCACAGCTCCATGGTATGAGAACAGTGTCTCCTATCTCATTATCACAATATTACCGCATCTCCAAGCACATGCAAGCACACCCACCCTACAGGGTCACATATACACGTACTTGAAAACAGATATACATACTAGGAGGTACACTGATTCACTCTCATGCTTGTACTCATTCATCCAAAAATACAGTCTCTAACCCTATATAAACCCTAACACATTATTAATTTACCCCTTTACAATTTTCAATCAAAATGCATTGCCCTAATCTGTTTTCTTACAGTGCATTATTCAGCACTATGTTTTTAAAGTTTACACAACATATGTTATGTAGTGGCTAGTCATACAACACTTCTGATCACACAATAGGACACACAAAAAAAATCATTTGACACGTTTATTTAATGGAATAAGATATAGAGATTAGCACAGCTGATTCTGGGGAGTTAAGACTACAAAGATGTGGACTTTCATAAATGCTTAATTCTTAGACTTCAAGGAAGGCTTTCTTAAGTTTAGTAGACCTCTTTCATAAAATATTTTCTCTAAGTCATCAAATTTTGCTGTGAAGCTTAGCCACACTTTGAAGTTCTGTTCTGCCATATTGCATGATTGTGTAACTGTTATAACAGCATTTCTGCCTTTTCTGTTACGAACAAATTACTTCTGCTGTTAGAGGGGCTACTTTTACTGGTCATATAGTATCAACCTAACCCATAGACACTTACTATGTTGGTCTGTCCTCGCTGTCTGGTGCCAAATGTCTGAGCTGAGTTTTGGCAACCCAGTTTTGATGCTTTGGGCTTGGATATCCACTCAGACTATGGCAAAATGCACAGGCATACACACACATCTTTCTGAGTGTGAACGTGGCTGAAAACTCATGGATCACTGGCTAGCAAAGTCGATGCACACTATAGCTGTGACTTAAACCATGCCACTGTTCTTATTTTGACTTTGTGATGTGGCAGCTTCACCATGGTGATACTTTAGCTTTAATTGTGCCAGTTAAACACTGGGTTGCCATGCAGAATGTAAAGTGGAAATAGCTTCTTAGGATTTAAACCCAGTGATCTCAGAGAGTGACCTTGGCTAAGCATTGTTGGAAAGATATGGTATAATAGCCCATTCCAAAGTCATAAATACGTACTCAGTTTAAGCCACTGCAGGACAGAGGCCTCCTCTGCATCGCCACTGCTGCTTTTTTATCCATTTAATACCGTGTTTTTTTCAAACAGACAGCATGTTAGATTAGTCCCACAAGGCCACAGACAAAGCAGGCCTGTTCATTTATTCCTGTATAGTTAGCTTGACAATTATGTGTTTTGAATTTGAGTGTTTTAGGACTTCCTTGCAAATTAAAGATAATTGCCTCATGCAAAATAGCTTCAGTCCAGCCAGACTTCATTTCCCAGGAGGATTACAGATGGGAGACTGTGACATGGTAATGATAGCCACCCACGAGTGTGTGCCTGAATTGAGTGTGGTCAAATCCAGATTTAGGAACAGTGGTCAGACAGAACAATCAAATCCAACTGACTTCCTTGCAATGGTAGTTTGGACCTAAAAAGCTGTCTTTGGTTTCTTGTTTTTTTGTTGTCACCCTGTTTCCCGGTACTGGAAAGTGCAGAGAAACCCACAACAATTGTACTTGATGTATAACAGAATGAGAAGCTAGATCTGTTTGAGTGTGGGAGACCACTTGATGGAGTACAAAAAAATCTAAAAAAAATAAAAATCTGAATGAAAAAATAAATGAATTATGTAATCCAGTTCCCTTTTAGTCAGTTCATTTGGTACAATGTACATTGTATGGACTACCAAACCCCTGTTTATCCTGGCTGAAGACACTTCTAGTCCTACTTGACCAGCAGACTAGCTTCTGTTTAACTGCGCTTTTAGTATTGGTATTTAAGCTAACACTGCAAAATTACAGTTTCCATCGGCCTATATCCCCAGGAGTGTGGCTTGTTTTTGCATGACAAGGACCATCATACAGCCTGCCCCATCTGCCTGTGAACTTTCCATCTTATTTATGTTCTGTCGTCAGCTCCAAAGTCCAACCCCTGGAATGGTTGAGCATGTTTGTAGACATAATTCTTCCCTTTTCACCAAGACGGGTGCCCCACCATTCCCAGAACCTGTCTTTAGCTTTGACCATATGGACCATCACAGTGCCTTGTTATGGACACAATTAGGGTTCGGACTGACTCGGTAAGGAGTGATTGGCTAACTTGTTATCAGTGAAGCCTTCCTTGGAAATTTTTCTGGCACCCTCTCACAACAGAGGAGTGTCCAGACCGATAGTCCTAATAGCTCTTCTAAAGTGGCTAGAATGAAAGTACACAGAGTTTTGTTTAAGGTAGGAGGGAAGGTGGTCACCCCTTGGCCAAACATTTTCTGAAAAGGAGTGCATCAGATAGAGCCAGTGGTTAAATCCAATGTTCCCTCATGAGATTTGCTGTTAGTGCTTCGGCCCTTTTGTGGTCCACCATTTGAGCCTATTAGGTCTGTTGATATGAAACTTCATTCATACAAAACTGCATTCTTTCTCACGGTGGCATCTGGTAAGCAAGTGTATGGTCTAAACTTGAATCCAGGTCACTGCTGATGGTTTTAAGGTTACACAGTACTAAATGTGGCATATATGCATAAGGTTAATGCTTTTCTTGACAAGTGGCATACCCTGTGTAATGCCCATGCATTACAAATCTACATAGAACCATGGACTGTGTATAAAGATGGACCCATCACCTATGGGCTTCCTGGGGAGGGATTTTGAAGCTCAGTGTGGTGAGTGCAGCACCTCATTAAGTCTAACTTCCAGCTGATCCAAAAATGGTCCAAAACAGGAGAAACTGTCTCTGACTGAGACAGGCCATGGACTGTCCTGTAATGGTGCCCATCTGTCACTCAAAGTGACCATGCCCTCAGTTATGCATAACTTTAAGTCTTAATACAATGTAAACAGGTGAGTTATATAAAAAATGACCACCTATACAGTTGCCATGAATAGGGAAATTAGATATAGAGAACAAAACAGTTTTTTTTTTTTTGTACCAGTCTGTAAACATGTGTATATCTGTTATAAAGCTGGACATTTTAACAAGGGGGTCTATGGGGGCTGACTCACTTTTGGAGCAAGCCTCAAGTGGCAATTTGAAGAACTGCAGTTTTTGGCACATCCACCTCACCTTTATTTATTTTTTTAACTCTGTAGGTTGCAGATTGTACATTCTGAGTGTGTGCGTTTATATGACCTGCCTTTGGGTTTGGTAACAGCTCTGTAGGGCATCGGTATATATCCCATACAGTATGTGCTGTGCTGAGTTCATTGACAGAAAAGGAACTATATTGTTATGACTATATCTGCTCTCAAAAGGAGAAGACTGAGGTACAACACCACATTCCCCGCTATACAAGCTAATAAAGTATGTGCAGGCGGGGCCACACATATGTCATTGCAAGTTGCCTACCTTAAAGGCGTGGTGTCTTGAGAGAGGATGCAAGGGTGTGATGTCACATACAAAATTTGTTGTTTCTCATTTTTCTCCTTCAGGGAATGGAACTTATGATCACAACCTATCATGTCTTGTTTAGAAGGAGTGTAGAAAGGTGGACTCTTGTCCTACTTCTCTATAGTCAGAGGAGGACATGTTTGAAGTAAAAGCCATGGAGAGACAGGGAAGTGCTCTGGGCCCAGGGGCCAAATGAATCCAGATGTCAGAGCATGTTCACAAGGTGGAGTCAACTTATACAGTAGTTGTTTTTCCTTGTTTAAAAGTTCAGTCGCTTCTTTTTATTCCATTTTTCCTGGCAGTCTCCCACTCTCTCTTCCCCTTTTCTCCTTTCGTGTTCTTTCTCTGTGTCACACTCTTGGCAAATAAAAATAAGCTTTTTTAACGAGGACGGAATGTCTTACGGATTCAATGATCCTGTCATAATCCCTCTGAAAGATTTGCATCCAGTTATGGTGCTATTGAAGTATAGGAGTGTTTTTTTTTTTCTTTTAAATTTCACCCCTCTATGGACAAAACTTGTTTGCCTTGATATGTAGACGAGACACTACGCCTCACAGAGAGAAAGATTAAACCTTGGTATTTCTGAGCATGATAATTTTATAATAACATTATGTAATGCTGTGAAACCTAAGACTATGGTTACATCTTGTGGTGTAAATGTCTTGTGGCTATCGAGCTTCGTGGGCTCGACTGGCAGGCGAGCAAGCAGGCAGACCTCACACTAGTACCAACTCTGCAGCATCAGAGACTTGAGAGACAGTGGAGTGGAACTAAAACTGCATCTTTACAACTACTCTGCCAATCTTATGCTTTATTGCTCACTCCTTATTTTTGTGTTCCTCATTTTGCCACTCCTTCTGGCCTGTTTCTAGCTGGACATCTCTGGAGGTTTCGCTGCCAGCTTTGAGCCTACAGTCTGACTATGTTACCCTTTGCTTTACAGTTATTATCCCTAACAGACCCTTAGTTCCATTGCCTGTCTGCTTTATTTATATTGCACAGTTTTACGCTTTTCAAAACCCACTTCATAGGTTAACAGCTCTGATCGTGATGATGGTGTTTTGTGGTGTGTTACAAATGAGATGTGCCTTTACTGGCTAGTGGGGAGTCCCCGTGTGTCACAGACAGCGGTCATATTAGTGCAGCTGTTGAGGAGGACATGACTGTTGTTATCCTTCTGTCTGTGAGCTGGGAGGGGCTGGATACACACAAGCACACTCAAACACACATACACACAATCATTTGGTAATGATCTCTGTGCTGAAATAGATTGACCATGGGAAAGGCACTCTCATGAATGAATATATAAGTGTTATCATTGAGCAATCTAATTTTGAGAATCTGAGGTCCAGAGTATGAATAATACTGTTTAGTTTGCTGTTAGTACCACATGCAGTATCGACAGGCCCTGTAGGATTATGCTCATTTTATATATAAATGTGTATTTGTGTATGTGTGTGTGTGTGTTTGTGTATATGTGTGTCTGTGGGTGGTGGCAGTAGTGGGGATATGTGTTTTGGCACCCTCTTTCTCCTGTCTCAGTTTCTGTACAGTTGCTACTGCTCCTCCACGTCCTGTCATGCTTTTAAGCTGACATCACACCCCAGAGAAGAGTGTTGCATCCAGTACACGCATACGCAAAGTCACACACTTATATATGCACGGAAGAAAATGTACAGAGAGAAACTCAGAAAGAGAACCAGGCAAAAGGATACTTTTGGGTGGACGAGTCAGTTGTACAATAAAGCTAACAGCCTATTCACTTATGGTAATTTTTAAAGAACCCATATTATGCTCATTTACAGGTTTATGATTTCACTTTTAGGATCTACTAGAATAGGTTTACAAGCTTTAATGTTTCAAACACATTTTGTGTCATACGTTGCTGCACCACCTTGTCTAACACTCTGTCTGACACATTCCATTTTAGCTTCTGTCTCTTTAAGGCCTCATTTAAAGCTCAGTCTGCTCTGATTGGTCAGCTGGCCCAACAAAAAATAGATAACATTAGTTATGTCCAGTTACATGGAGACTAAAGACCCATCTTTCCATCCCCATAACCTTCACTACCATATCTATTAGCATAGGCAGAAACATAGCCCCAGCAGCAGCAATGGCTCTTGTAAGGAAATACTGGGGGACTGCATGCCCAATGCCAAACTAGATGTTAGGTGGGCATTATGCCAATGTGTTATTTGATGGTGTAGATAAGTAATGGTAGATTAGCCTGATCTGCAAATGAGGCACTTCAGACAGGTAAGAAGTAGGCTAGTGTTTTCTTTGGTGGGGAATTTAGGCTTTTAAAAAAAAAAAAAAAAAAAAACGGTCATATGCAGCTGTAACACACTAAAGGAAATGGAAAAACCCAAAAAACTCAACATGAAATAATAAATATTTCTTTGTTTTTCAGGTAAAATTATATTCAACATAATATACGTCAGCGGTGAAATGGGAAAAGGCAAAACAGTATGTCGAAATGAAAGGCGAGGAAATGAACCCTCTCAGTTTCTCTCTACTCAGTGTTAGTACCCTGCTTAGCAAGAAGTGGCTCTTCATTGGTATTAATGGGCCTGTGCACTGACACCATTGATTGCTTTACAGCTTCACTTAACCACCAGGAAATAACGTAAATGCTGGATGACTTTACTGTTTCTAGCGTGTGTTGTCAGTATTTGACATGTAGAATCTGGAATATACAACATTCGCCCAAGAATATCCTGAATGGTTGCTGTTCAATCTCTCCGTGTAGACAAGCAGAGACAGCCTCTGTAAGACATGCTTATTGTGGAAGTGACCTAATACAATGATATCCAACTGCATTTCCCAGCCCAGTTATATGGATACACTTAAGCCAATCTTAATTGGGTCTGCATGTGCGTATGCATTTGGAATGTCTTACCCATTTTATGGTAAGCTTTTAGATTATGTCAATAATGATTCATTGAAGATTGAAAAGCTACCTTCTGTCTTTGTCTGACCTTCTAGTGCTTATTTCTGTGTTTCTCTTCTGCTTTTCTTGCAGATATGTTCCAGTACCTTCTATCCTTCTCTCAAGGCCACCTGAGTTCATTACTGGAGGGAACCTACTCATCCCTGTCCCGCCATGCCCTGCCCCATGTAAATCAACTCTTCTCCTCACTCTCCCTCTACCTCCGTGGGGCCAATGTGTCTGTGGAGGCAGCAGTTCACCAGTTTTTTAACAATATATTTCCACTTGCCTATACACGGCTTATCAATCCAGGCATTGAAGGCAGCATGATGGCGGGCAACGAAATGAGTGACTGTCTTCGTATGATCAGGCAGGATGTGAACCCCTTTGGGCCTCATCCAGCTGTCATGGCCCAGGAGCTGGCTGGGGCACTGGGGGCAGGACGACAGCTAGGTCTGGCCCTGGAGGAAGGGCTGGAGGTCATGAACGCCACGGAACATGCCAGCCTGAGCAAAGAGTGTGTAAAGGGCCTAGTGAAGATGGTTTACTGCTCCCACTGCAGAGGTTTGACGCTGATCAAACCCTGTGTGGGCTACTGTCTGAATGTAATGCGAGGGTGCTTGGCCAGTGTGTCAGAGCTGGATCAGCCTTGGAGGAGGTACACCAGCTTGTTGGAGCAACTAACCCACGCCATGGCCGGGCACCACAGCCTGGAATTAGCCCTGCTAGGGGTCAGAGGCCACGTTAATGAGGCCTTGCTCTATGCACAGCTGCACGGTCCACTCATCACTGCCACGGTGAGTACACACTGGTGAAACATTGATTAGAAGTTTAAATGGCACATGCAACAGCCTCCAAACCATTTTGTTTAACATCTTTGTTTTATACATATACTTTGGCAAAGTTTAATGTATTGATTGGACAGCTTTTGCAGGTTGCTTGTGGGTTATGAGCAGTTTTTTCCACCAGGGCAAAAAAAGAAGCCTACACACTACATTAATGTTTGTGCAATGCTGAAACTATTCAGAGAAAAATTATGTTTATACAAAAAAGAACTTCGGTCTCTTTCAAAGAACTACAGGCTAAGCTGAGGCTAGAGGAGCAATTTTCCAAAATGGCAACACAGCTAAAACTCCCCATTGTTGTTTAGTTTCAGACTGTAGAGCAATATTATTTCTCATTGACATTGCTGAAACTGAGACAAGTAATGGATAGAAATAAATGGGGCAGACTTGCATGCTATGAATACTACCATATGCCTCATGATATATGTGGTTGTAAGTTAATATTGTTCACAACATGAAGACAATTTCATTAACAACTGCCAGGCAGTTCATAAAACTAAATACTGCAGTTGAATCTACAGTGAAAATTGCACTTTTGTTTAACAATTTGTCTCGGTTTTGTATTCTTATCTTCACAGGAAGAGTTATGGGCTGTTGAGGATAAACAAAAAATCAATTTAAAGTTGGCACTTGTGTTTAAATTTAACACACAGGATGGTGACTGTAAAACTAAAGATCAAATCTCTATAATAGTTTCCTCATCTTAAAATATACGGTTGGCCGGCAAACAAAGTATTATACATGCAAGATGTGACACACAGAGTAGTAGTTCTGTTTGCATGTCAGTAATTTGCTTTGCCATACCATACAATCACAATTGTCTGTAAATGGAGTCCACTGTAATTTTTATGTTTTAAACAATGTCCTGCTTTCCCGATACCAAAATTACAAGGTGGAGGCATGTATGTGGGTGTAAGGTAATGTGAGTCATACACCAAGGAGCAAAGGGTGATTAACAGAGATTTATGCACAACAACAAGAGGGACATAACTCACATCTCTCATGCATGGCAATCTTTCACCTCCCTCTCCTTAAATTTCACACATTGTTGTCAGCTCAGTGTAGGTGTATTTATTGTTCATGTTTTAAGAACACTAGAAAATGTGTCTCCTCCTGGGCATGAGTTGGAGAGTTTTGGACATCATGCATCCACAACCTTCTCAAAATTTGGCACTAGGGTGCAGTTGTTCTCGAATATTTTTAATGGGGCTACTTGTGTACAAAGCTCCTTTCACACTTGTAGTCCTTTCTGTTTATCTGACAGCATCTGAACATGTTGGCGTCATACCTAATTGAGCACCATGGTCACTTTTCTGTAAAAGTCACGATGGCAATATAAATAGGTTCACCTAGTAACATTTCCGTATCACTTTCAGCATGGCACAAGTCTGAACTGCATGCAGTCACACTGACAGATAGGCACGCACAAGCCACATACTTTGAGTTGTGTGAAGTAATTTGGAAAAGGCTTTTTCCATATTTCATTCCAAATATTGGTCCAAAAACATCACAGAGAACGCAGAAGACACAGTTTGCATGCCAAAAACCATAGATTACCTTTCTGGGTCACTCTGCTCTACACTTTCTCATCTATTGCAAACTGAAATGTCCATAAAAGTAAAACTTTATTGCAGAGGAGACAGAGCATGTCAGATTAATGGGGCTTACCAAAAATGAATGTAATTTGGGTTTTGAAAAATGTTAGCAGAAGCCGAAGTTTACATTTTTGCTTTAAATACCTGCAACATCAAACAGCAGCAGAATTAGTGTGAGCATTGAGAGTTGCACAACTATAACATATATATATATAACATCATTAGAATGATAAATTATCCCTGATCTGATAGGGAGATGGGATCCCTCAACACTGTGTACTTTTCTTTACCTCAGACAGGTGAGCTGTCAGACACAAAGTCACAATTCATAATCTCCAGGGAAATCATTTGTTACTATACGGTCATCCTGAGGTTGAGTCCTGAGTTCCATCATAACTATTGGTATTAAATAAATTAAATAGTAACATCATCATCACACATGGACATAATTTTCAGTGTGTAGGAAATCATTAATAAACTAGGCTATTAGTGTTTGGTAAGGTTGCTTTTAGCTTAGATTTAGTCTTTTGTTTATTAGTGTATTATCGTGCATCACACATCACTTGATGTACAACAAGACAACTTAAACTCAGACTTGAACCGGACAACGTAGGCAGCTATGAGCACCCCGACACTCTGGAGGAGATCTCCCAAAGCATGGATGAAGGCGGCTCGTACAGCGAGGCTGCCATGTGGCCTCTGCTGACCTGAACTGGTTGTAAGACGAATATATCTCATAAGTACCTCTCTCCTCTCTCCTTCATTGCAGTGGGTATGTCTGAATGAAGCCACAATGGATAAAGTTAAAAGTGACCAATGTCTGGATCAAAGGAATGCTGTCACTTTAACAGATTGATGATTGACGTGTCTCGTGTCTGAAAAGGGCTCAAGTCTGCTTGCTGCTCTCCCCACAATTGGGCTTGAACCCTCTGACAAATTTATAGTGGGCGTAATGTCCAAGCTCTTAGTAAATTAAACTTCAATTTGGCCTTTTTGTTTGACTTACAGTTGCAATCTTTTGTCTGTTATTTTCACAGACTAGTGACTAATGTGGAAACACTGCAAGGAAAAAGTGTGCTGACCAGGGTTACTTCAAGGAGCAGATTAGTTGTACCTAAACATTTCCTAAACTGACAGGTCTGGAGTATTTTCTAAGCTGAATGCTCAGGGAGAAAACGAATCCCTTTACCCAAGTCCTGGCAGTCAAACAAGCAGGCAAAGTTATGGAGCATTACTGAGATTACTCACTGTATTGTGATTAAATTACTGAAATTTAAGTTGTAAGGCCTTGCATTATTCATCACTGAAAAAAAGTAATCACATTACTGCACTGTGCTGTAATATATGTTTACCCAACACTGTACTGCCAGACATTTTCCAAAGCATGGTGTATCTTAGACTTGAAACTTTAAGAGAAGGTACCTACTTGTGTATTATTCTTAATCAAATTTTCAGATAATATCGTTAGTGTGTTGCCTACTAATATGCGTCTGCATTGGAAACTCATGATCATTCAGTTCACTCCATTTGTGTTATCTTTTCTCATTATCTCGTAAAAACAGATTACAATGCGGTGTCATTATTTTCATTGTTTGTCCAGCAGGATTGGTTTCAACGGCACTGCTTGTGAATCTCAACCTTTCATTAACACAGCGTCACTTTAGCACACAATCAGCATTCAAGAATGAAGTCGCTTTGATACAAGATGTACTTGATGAGTTCACAGAGACAGATTATCTTTGTCGAGCAAGGTTTAGTAATCCTTATAAGTACATTTCGTTAGTGTACCAGAATGAACTGAATCAGGGTTTGTCTGGAAGGTAGGAAAAACACATTTAATATGAGTGCCATTTCTGGTGGAAAATACACTAACATTAAAAAGAAAGTCGTTTGTAGTTAATGGGCTTTAACATGTGAAACCACAGGCATGCGTCTTCAGAGTTGTAAAGGAACATCATGGTGCCTGAATGATTCCACGTTAAGCATTTACATAAAGCTCACACTTCCAAAATGCATAGAAACATACTGTATACGCTCATACACACACAGACAGAAGAGTTGGTTGCCAGGCTTAAAGACTGACCTAATACAGCTATGCAGAGAGAGACCCGGCTTGTATTTCGTGTGTGTGTATGCCTGCTTGGTATTCATAGGGTGGCAGGCAAGCCCAGAGCAGAGATCCCAGCATAGGGACAAGTGGGACAGAACTGAAAGGGTTCCAGCTAGGCCATACAAACTAGACCTAGCCAGCTGGAAAAAAAAAAAAAAAGGTCAGAAAGAATTGTTGCTAGAAAAGGAGGTGGGCCTGAGTCAGACGCTGGTGGTGTCCCGTTTTCTGTGCTTTCATATGCTTCAGGCAAACATTTACCCAAGCTGGAGTAGCAACGTGAACATCTAAGTTTATTCACTCACTTAGGGAGACACACACATAGATTCCTTCATTTACTGGTGAGATGAAGGCTCAAACAAACCACATAAGAGACATTCAGATATACTAGTCCATCCAACATGAATCCATACATTTTTTTTATGTTTGGAAGAACAGGAAATGGTTGAGGATGAGAAGGGTAAAGAACAGACCCACATACAGTCTAACACACAGATCTATTGCCATGTATTACATATAACCCATGGCCTTCCTTAAATCAGTGTTTTTATAAATCCTCAGTGCCTGTTAAGGAAAACTCTCTCCAAGACATAACTACTGTGTCATTGTAGCAACCTTCACCCAAAGTTAAAACCCGCTATTTTAGACTATTTTCTTATTTTATCATTGGCATCGCAAGCATCGTGTTGCAGTACAAATACAGTGCAAAAACGTGCTTAACTTACTGTTGATTTTTTTGTAATGTATTCTGTATGTGAAGTCGAGCACAAAGAAGTAATTCTGTTTTCTGCCCAGTCAGAGTATTATATGGAGTTGTTATTAAAGGAATTATTGTGACTGTGTGGTTTTATACTGGGATGTTATCCCAAACCATTTTGTGGTTGCTCTCTCTCACTTTGTGAGCTGCAGACTACACAGTCTCCACTATATGTAGCTATACGTCATAGGGTTGGAAATGGGTCACAAAACATATACTGTACATACACACACACACACACACACACGTGCACACACATACACTCTGTGTGCAGGTATTAAGTTTGTAGTCCTGTAAGGACCCTAGGATAGGTTCTGTTTTAACACATTCCTGCTCTTACTGAGATGGAGCGTGAACGTGGAAAGGGAAGTGGTTATGGATATTGGGGGAGGCTGTGGCTGGATTATGTTGAGTAGACACAATTAAGAGAAAATTGGAAAATATCCAGTAAAAGTGGCAACTCTTATAGGGCCCCGGTGCAAATGGTAGCTCCACTTTTTTAGTGGGGTTTTCTCCCTATGAATACTGCTGTGTTGAATTCATCTTAAAGTTTCTCTCTCCAGAGTCAGCTGTGCTTTAGAGGCCACAGACTGCTGTTTATTGACATGGCCATAAAAATGATATGGCTCATTTGACCTGCAGGGAAACTTTATATCTCCTACTTGCTAAAGATGGGAAGACTCTGGTAAATCTTTACACAGAGAAGCATGTATTCCCTCACACTTTCATTCAGTCACTCAGTTTGCTCACTAAGCTCTTTATAGTCTCCTTATGAGAAAATGGTAACTGTTCAGATTAGAGCAGTTTATATGCAGGTCTACCTTATCCACTTGTTGGTTTTACCCCACCTTCTCATTACAGTCTTATGGAGGAATGATAATAGCAGCCTGGGCCTTTAGATAATGGAAACAAGGGCCAGTGGGATGATTGGAAGGTTTCCATTCACCATGGCGGCACCTCAATAGACTGCAGCAGTTTACTTTGCAAGCACTTTTTCTTTCACTATAGCCACAATATAATGTAGGAATATGATTGGTGTGAAAACTTTGTTATTCATACTTTAACTTATATTGGGTAACGTGATATATAACATGCTCAAGTATGTATGCACTGTTTTTTTTAGAAACCAGATAAGGACATACTGACAAAACTTATTTTGAATAGTTGTCATTTTTTATGGCTGCCAAATTGAATAAAGCTAATTACTGTTATTATAGATGTGGCCTGAGATATGCTGATGTTAAGTAGTCCATCAGAGATTTTAAGCTTTACTCACAATAAGATAAATGAATACATTTTTACCAGCTACGATTTTGACAATTCAGTGGCATTGCATTTCTGTAGTTTTTACTTAGGTCACTGTGATATTGTACCTTTGTAACAATATATGCTGTGTTTTTTTATTGTAACTTGCTTTACTTACTACTAATTAAATTTACAACTGAGCAAGAGTCAACTGAAGCCCTTTCAGACATGTACTCCTTTTCATTAATTTAACGGCATCTGAAGACGTCTGTTCTCCGCCTGAATGAGCACCGTGGTCATTTTTCCGTAAAAGTCACGATGGCAACCTTATTAGGTCGAACATAGTAACTGTCTCCACATGTCAGTTCCAGTATTGGTCCAAAAACATCACAGAGCACAAAAAACTTGGCATGCTAAAGTTTGTGTGGGTTTTTGACAAAGTGTTAACAGGAGCTCAAGTTAAGTTTGTTCCTTCAAGTGGTTTGGAGAAGTCTTTCCTCTGAGTTTATTACATACCTGCAGCAGGATCCATCTGAGAATCTCCCAAACAAGAGAGTTGTGCGCACATGATCAATCAGTATACAATGGCAGGTCACACTACGTACTTTTCCTCGCCTAAGACGGGCGAGCTGTCAGACATAGATTATAAGCTACAGTTTAATCATTTGTTACAAAGCAGTGGTTCTCAGGTACAGTCCTGAGTTCCATCACAGCTGTTGGTATATTATTTTGCTGTTGGTAAAGTAGTAGCCGTTGTCTTCACACATGGATGGAATTTTCAGTGTTTAAGCCGACAACGATGTGCATCACACGTGTGAAAAGTGCTTAAGTGTTGAGGGGCGAAGAGAAAGACAGATACATTTATTTTTAAACTTGTTGAGACACTGCAGAGAACAATTCTCAAGGTCGTCTTATATTAAATGATTCACTGCACAGGCTTAGGGATTATATACAGTTACTGTATCTAACATTTCAGACTGTTAGCAGAATGATTGCTGACACAAAATGCGCTCATGGCCAATCTATAGGCTTAACCCATCTTTCTAAGTTGTGTGCGCCTTTGGCACTGGCTCTAACCCTCAAGCTGACTGACTGACTTACTCAGCAGTCCATTAGCTAATGACGGTGGGCGCAGCCTGTTTTCTCCTCAGCCATTCTCACACATTTTTCCTGCTCACGGCTTCCCTCTTTCAGTCTTTGCCTTGCTGTGATATGCTGATAATACGCAGCAGCCCTCAACACCACAAAAACATCCCACATTTATTCTCAAAAATGTAGTTTTTTGGGAAATTGTCATATGATTGATTGCTTGGCCCTTGAAATTGGATCGAACACAAAGAGGTTGTCCTTTGTATATTATTTTTTCTATGTGACCCATGACTTGGCTTTGTGGGATCATATAATTTGAGAAATCATGTAATTTGGTAGATATGTAGTTAATTATATGCTGATGAAATGTTCACAGAGGGAAGATTATATGATGTGGGGTTCTCCCTTAGAGACTGAGGTCTGCTTCTCCGATAGACTAGTTCACACTGAATAGGAAATAACAGGAGAGAGAGACGGAGAGATGATGAGAAAAACAAATATTGACAAGCAGAAAAATAGACTGATGTTGTCGTTTATGAGGCTAATAAATAAATCAACAACGCCCGTGTCCATAGGGCTTTACTACAGTGGCCACAGTCTGTTACTCCTTCAGTTAGCCTTGATTTGGGTAATAAACCTGAATAGTGACAGAGAAAATGCAATAACATGTTTGTGTTTGCATCTTGTCTGTTTTCTAGTAATCGAGGACACCACCATGGTATATTGCCAAATTACTCTTTCAGTGCATTTTTACTAACCCATGCAGGAAAAAACACTTCATTCTAGATACTATCTAGAACTACTATCTAGATTAAATGTTGTTAGCTATATTACACTATTAAATCCTTAATACTGTCTCATGCAAATGTCACAGAATGCTAATGCCGCATATAAGTTAATGTGCCCATATAATTTAGGACATGGAATACTCGGGGAAAAAAATCATATTGTTTCATAGCGGTCCCCTCACTTCTAGTCCACAAGTGTATCAAATGTCCTGTTGGGTTCGCCTGGTGAGCACCTTTAGCTTCCATGATAATATCATGAAGCAGCTGCTGTGAAGTTAACATAAATGCCTACTGCATCTGTGTTATGATTTTAGTGGTACAGGAACAGCTGGTTCGTTGGTAGGCTTCAAATGAACACATGGACTCTTAAAGTTTGTATTCGCCAGCTTATTTTCTTTTCATGTACCTGTATGTTCCACTGTATTGCAGACATAGACGAGATGAACTCACTTGACCTTCCTCTGTCTCTTTCTCTTTGCCCCCTATCCTCTGTCTCTATATTTAACACCACTTGAATCCACTTAGACATCTTGGCACATTTTGTGTCGGTAATTCTCGTAAATTTGTCTACAAAGATGGACAAATGTTGTCAACAAACTCCACAGTAACAGTCATATTTACAGGAAAAAAACGAGCATCTAATTTTTAGATCATCTGTGAGTGATTTAATCAGGGTAAACAAGCCCCAGTGTGGAGAGAAGAACTCAGTGTGCTCTTTACTGATTGGAATCTGAAGGACTTTTTTGCTGTGATATACGAGCGACTGCATCTCTCTTTAATTAGCACTGACATCATTCGGATAAGAGAGAGAAAAAGGCAGGGAGGGGAGGACTGATTGACAGAGACAGAGAAAGATTTATACAAAGTGATTTAGAAAGAATGAAGGAAGACCTTAAAAGATGGCAATGAAGAACTGTCAGAGACAAAAGGGGAAGCAAAGGAGAAGAGTCATGTTGTAAATCCTCTTTTTTAGTCCAGGATTTCTGAGTGGAAAGCTGTCACAATCATTTTGCTGTAGTGGGAGGGTTGTTTTAGCAAAATGCTTTCAGTAAGACTGACTGACTATTTAAAAAAAAATGGTTTAAAGCCACAACACACTATCCTATCAATTCAGAATCCAAAGTGTTGAATGGATCCAAACCCATAAAATTATTATGTTTGCTTTCTTTTGTATTCAATAATTAATCTGTTAAATACCAATTTTGTTTTTGCAGTTCATATAACAAAAGCAGCTGTCTTTGTTGTTGTTTTCCTTTAAAGGCCCCATATTGTGTCCCTTTGCAGCAAATTAATGAAAGTCTCACATCCCCCCAGAATGTGTCTTTCTTTTTCGACACTCAAAAGTACTGCAGATGGTTCATTTCACCATGACTGTATAACCCCGGATTTTAGCCTTGTTCTCAATGGGCTGTTCCAGTGTCTGTAGCTCTAAATACATGTGACGTATTGCTGTTCACACCCCCTTCAGGAAGAAGACTCTCTCTGTGTGTGTGATTGACAGTGTGGAGCTAAACAACCATACAGAAGCAAACAGACTTGACTGACTGTAAAACTTTCTGTCACTTGTAACAGTCCTTCAGTGGTCATTACACATGGAAATACAGCTGAATTCTTAGCAGATCTGTTTTTATCTAATGCTTATGGTGAGTTTGTCAGACAACACTGAAATGAAAATAAAATGACAAATGAAATCAGTACTATGGCAGTCCAAAGCAGCAGCTTGGGAATGGCTCTGAAGTGACTGCTGGTTAACATGGTATCATAATGGGCTGCATTTCAGTCACAAATTGTTCCGTTGTCTGACAACAGAAACACAACAATATGTAGATTAGAACAGCTTTATTGGAAATTTGACTATTAAAATGTGGTGTATGTGAGCACAGAGCATTAGAGAAGCAAACGAAAGTAAACACTGGCTGAATGAAATTTCATTGAAGCACAATATAGATGACATGAAAACATAGTAACCCACCCAGGCCTTGTTTACTGGTTGGAGTTAGGGTCAAATCTGTCTTACAGTTTCCACCATTTCTCAATGTTCCACAGTGTTAAAATTTTAACAGAGGTGTGACCTGTGGGCATACGGTCAAAACTAATTTTAACATTAGCCATGTTATGTGCCAGCAGTAAGGATTTTCCATTTGATGTGAGGACACTCCCATCAGAAATAAAAGTAATCCACTATAATCCGCTATGAGTGCATGAAGACTCTTGTGTTTACTCTTGTGGCCAGCAGCAGAACATTTCACCTGCCTTGCTCATGGTGGAGACATTTCAGCATTAGCAGAAGCTGCTCTGAAAGTAAATACACCTGGTGAACTGTGAGGCACCTTTCAGAATGACTCACCTCAGAGGCAGCATGCACTGAGGAAGCAGGATTTTACACATTTTTATCATGACAATTATTGGTTCCTCAGTTTCTACTACAGAATTCTGATTGGCTTGTAAAGCTAGGAGGCCATCAAGTTTTTAAGACAAACAAAATACTATCAAAATGGATTTTCATCACATGGGACCTTTAGTTAGCGTCTACCTTAATGGACCCCCCCTGCTTTAATCTTTTCTGACCAAAAGAACTGAAGTGTTAC
>OMNN01003700.1:45516-55686 GCA_900302755.1 Chromis chromis
GATCTGATACAACATCAGCTTAGCATGATCAGATAACTGTAACAAATCTTTTATAAGTGTAAGCTCACAGTCTCACTTACTTTCAGTTTCTCACAGCTGATCATGCTATTTATTGCTTGCAACATTCTGCCATTACTGCAGACAGCAATTTTCCAAACTTCATAAAATACTTCTGTCATCTTTGTGCATTAAGCATTGTGTCATCTCAGCGCTAGACTAGAGTTTCTAAAGCTAAAGCATGTAATCTTCTCTCTCTCATCACTTAGATTCAAAAGGTTGCCACAAATCAGTTACTGATGAACAGTCTCATTAAAAATTTAAAAAATAGGCTAGAAGAGAGACTTTATTCACTGCCGAACATTAATTAAAGCTATGACTTATAACCTATAGAAAGAAGTCCTGAGACGGATGAAGGTGTTCTTTACCTGAAACATTGTTTCAGTCTTTTTAGTGATTGCAAAGGGGAAAATCCTAGACAGGGACACTATTAGTAGCTCCGTTAAACTATCTCTTTTTGCACCATTTGTTTCATTTGTCATTCATCCGTGAGTCACACACATGTAAATGCTGCTTTCTGTCTGTCACTGAAGACTGCGTGGTTTACCATCAACAGGTGAAGTCAGTGCACAGTCTTTAAATCCTAACCAGTAAGGAACACTTCATCTTGAAACATGCAATTTCATATAACAAATCCCTCTGTTATTTTGTGTATTTTTATTCATGGATATAATAGGTTTTACACACACCCGTCTTTTTCATTTGCAGTAGTACCCTCTGATTGTAGATAACCAACATTTAATATAGAATGTTTGCCTGCTCCACCTGGATACACTTTAGATTATTTTTTGGAGACAGTAGCACGTCATTTTGGGGGTGATAAACTCTACCTTGCTATCTATTCTACTGATGAAAAAGAATACTGTCCTGGTCAAGGGTGCCCGAGGCTATAACGGTCTGATTAAACTCAACACCTTAAAGCCCACATCTGTCTCTGTGTGTGGTTAAGCGTAAAACACAGCCTAACAGTGCTGTTGAGGCAAGAGAGAGACTTTCTTATTCCCCCAACCCACCCAGGTTTTCCCATATGGTCCAGGGTTTGAACTGGCAACTATCCAGTCACAAGCCTGCTTCCTTAACCTCAAGGCCTCCACCACAACACTGCTAATCCTGCAAAATAAAGACAAAAGGTATTTATCTGCCTCAATCCCTGCTATCCATATGCGTATATGTTATTTTTGGATGGCAGTATATTGTCATTACAAACTGTTACACATTGTATCCAGTCTTGATCCTCACCATTTTTTTTTGTTAATGGGACATTAGCAGATATAACTGAAAAACTCCTTGCTTCAAATAGTATATTGCTCCTAAAACACCAGGTACAAGGTTGTTGCTGATTTTCTTCTATTTTAACATAATGAAAAATGTACTCCGGAGAAAGAAAAGAAATGGAAACAATTCATCCGTGCATGTAACTGGCCTTCATTTGCTATTTCCATACATGTTGCAATTAGAAATGGAAATTGTTATTTGTTTAAGCACAATTATGCTACTCAACAGTAAAATTTCCGCTCATTACAGTCGTTTGAAATAAAATTGTTGCCTCTGGTTCTTTTGGGGGGGAATATAATAAACAAACATGTTGCCAAAGTAGCAGTGGATTATAGAAACCACCAGCATTTTAACCAGCGGCCTGTTACATTCTCACTCTCATGACAGTACTTGACTGCTGCTGTCTGCGCTTTTCCTCTTTGTTTTTCCTTTTGTTAGTAACCACAATGAAACGAATACCTAATAAATCTAAATTTGTTTTTTGCTCTCACATTCACGTGCCTTTTCCAGCCTGGTAGGTGCTTAAATAGCTCTCATTTAAACATTCACAGTAAAAGAAATTCCTGTTCTAAGTATGGTCTAACATTTTACAGAATTAGGGCCTCTGTTTTTCTACTATGTCTCTTCTCTTACTACAGTATGTTAGTATGTCCTGTGTCTCAATGAAAATGGAAGGAGAGCCCTTTTTTTCATCATTTAAAGCAGTATGTCATACTGTAACTTACGGGAATGTCATTTTTTCCTAATTTTTACTGGTTAGTGAATATTTCATAGTAATGAAAAAAGTGGTTTGTGATTGCGTGGTTTGGAAAATGGACGTAAGCAGGGAACCCGTGAGCATTCTTAGGGATATCACTGAGAACAGAAGCAAGCTGCAGCTCTGGGTTTCCTGCTGTAGTGAATCAGAATCCTAAAATTGACATATTTGCACTCATGCATGCACACTTACGCTTGCTACAGATGCACAGCACGGACAGTGCGAAGAATACTTGAGTGATTAATTTCGGATAGTACAAGTAATGGCACAGAATCCGTGGTTTATAATTCTGTGAGCTGTGAGTTTCCATTTGGGTCATTCAGCACTATGATACATAACTATGATGCATGAATACAATCCATACGGCTTGGTTTAAAAGTAGGTATTATTTCAGCTAAGGTCAGGAACTGTTAATACAACACAATCTCAGTATGTGACTGTTTTTTTTTAAATTGCGTCACACTTGGCCTCTGTGAGAGTGAAAACAATCCTCTGCTAAACCACCAGAGCCATCAAAAGCCACCTAAGAAAAGATTTGTATACCTTTGTTTCTAATAGTATTCAGCTCTGCTAGAAATTGCATTTAACTGTTGTTCACTTTGGCAGAGCTGACGAATGTAGTTTTGTTCCTAGAATTATAAACAGTTGGTCGCATTAAGTGACAGACTGCATGTGTTGTCTGCACATTTCGCCCACAAACTACAAAAAAATGGAAGATGGGGGTCTTCACCGACTGAATAAGCCCTCCTCGTCCCACAATGTAGTGTGTTTGGGGTGAGAGGGGGCTGAGAAAGTTCCCTTGGCTTTAGTGGGTAATCCCTTGATAAATAAACTGGGAAGAAAGACCACCGCTGCTATCTGTAAGCCAATACTCCCCGAGAGAAGGGATGGCCCTGGGCTTGGCTAGTTTGGAGCTGATTCTCTTGCTGTGCTCTTTTTATGCTTCCTTGCTACAGGAAGATTCATGCGTAAAGCACAAATACACACACAATTACATTTGGAGCACATGGAAACAGATCCTGCCGCACACCTTCGTGAGATAAAAATAAATTATTTTTATATGGCCTGGAGCTATGTCTGTTCTTTTGCAAAACAGTAAATCCCAACTTGTAAAGCACATGTATGTACTGTCATTGTAAAAACACTGATCCATCATGCCTGCCTGCAGCGATAGAAATCAAATTTCATTGGGTGGCTCAAATGCACATAGAATACATGCCTTGTATTTCCCCAAAGTCTTCCCACGTGGGGAACATGCCTCCCATCAATCTGCCCCCTCCGTCAGTCTCTGTCCTCAGGCAATCATATAAGGAATGCTCCACAAAATAGCTGAAATTGTGAAGGTATAACAAGGACAAACAGGTGGTCACACACGCATACACACTCAAAACCAAGTACTCACGCTGTGCCCAAATGAGATTTTCATTCTCACGCCATCATCAGGTCAGGAGATAATTGATTTATGGCCATGTTTTAGCCCATGTCGTTATTCAGCCTGTCATCTGATTGGCCCTAAGGATTATGTGGTCATAAAATCCAACCTATAAGAACATGGCTCTATTTCTCAGGAGGATCCTTAAGAGGATGCTGTTTATTTTCCCTAAAATGACTTTGTGTTCTGTTTACACTGCTGTGTGTTTAGTTAGGCATAGGAATGATTTGTGTTATATTATTTTGTTTTGAAATGCAGGCCTTTTTCCAATCTTCTCTGGCCTCTTCAGAAGTAGTGCATTTTTTAAAGCTGTTCCCTGTGGTTTGGTTGTAAAAATCATCGGCTAATGCAAACAGAACTGTGTGTGACCTCCTCTTGATGTTCATATTTTACACAGATGTTTACTTTTTTGTCTCAGAGAGTAGCAAAGTGTCATACAAAGGCAGGTGATAAATGGCACTGGATTTGGAATTTCAGTCTGCCTCTTTGAAAAGTTCACTATGACAGTATTAGATCCTGTCTAAATCCTCCATTTATCTCCACAGCAAAGAAACGGTCATCTATAACTGTGACATTTTTTTCATGTGCCAAACTTCACATTAAGAGCACAAAATGAAACATTTGGAAGGTGCAAGGTTGCCGTTCAGTAGCAATAAACAATAATCTAATGCCTACTACACGCGTTCCTTCTGTTTTAAACTGTTGACACTCCAACTGATTTTTGATGATATTTGAAATTAATTTTTTTCTCTACACTGCTTAAGTATGCTGTGTTTACATCTGCAGAGGCCCTAAGCAGTATGAAAGGCTTCCCTTTGCTCTTTTTTGCTTCTTTACACTTTGGGGTGTGCAGTAGCTTTTATGCAGAATTTTATTTTAAATCTATTTACCCAGGAGGCATGGTCAATCATAACAAGGTTACACGACCCAGCACAAAATTTAAAAAATGATGAAGAATAATTAAAAACAAATAGGATTAAGTGTTAAAAAAAAAAAGATTATAAATGCACTATTTCCTTAATAAAGAGCTGTAACTGCAGTTGCAGACTAGTCTTGGTTCTGCTCAGCAATTTGCACACATGCCTCATGCACAGCCTGCCAACTTCACCACTTTCATACAAACACGCACACTCTTCCACATGTGCATTGCTGTAGACCTCCCAAATGTTGGAGCATGAGGTCATGGGGCTTTACGTTGTCTGAAATATGTGTTATGAATCTAAGAGATGAGTTGAAGAAACTTCTTTTGCTAAATAAGGAAGAGACCTTTTATTCACTACAGCAGTATCTGCCATATAGGCCAAATATTTATTTTACTTTATAAAAAAAGTTTTAGCAGGTTTATATGATAAAATGAAACAGTCTTGACATTTATAGCTTTACTTATCCTTGGAATTTCCACTTTTGTCTTGCTACTGTTAATTGCTAGAGTGATCTATCACATAATCTAATTTGGTTTAATGAAACAATACACCTAACAGCTTTAACATTTGTGGTCCAATGAATGTCAGAATACATCATGTTTTTGCAGACGGTATGCAAATGAGATAAACAGCGATTGTCCACAGAAGCGTTGCAGCACATGCAAAGAGCATTTGGCCTCGTGTGTTGACAGGCTCCACGGACAAAACAGTTGCTATGTTCTATCTTTTCTCACCACCACAATGTGACGTGTGCCGCCATGTTTGCATGTGTGGCTATGTGCATGTGTGGCTGGGAGTCGCTCAACCACATGTGAGCGTGTTTTATGGGTCCAGAGGGAGTTAAGGTTAATGCAGTAAAACAACCTTCCGCGTGCCCAGCGTCTGCCTTAAGAGACGATTTAAGACCAGAATGTAGTTAGGAAGTTTGGAGAAAAAGGCCACAGTGAAAAGCGGAGTGCAATGAAGAAGAAATATGTTCAGGTAGTTAGTTATGGGGCTACCTTTTGTTTACTGAGCCAGTAACCACCCCGCCGCTCAGGAATAGCTAGCTGTTATGTAAAAACTTCCATTTATACGCCACATGAGATGACAGATCTGCCTCACCCTTGGAGGAAGATATATTTTTAGCAGGATGGCAAGACACATTTTGTCACTGTTAACACATATTTCAGCTGCTTCCAGACTAATCCAAACTCTTCCCAGCATGTCGACACACCCCACACTTTAAAACACACATGCTTGCTCATTCCTTCTCCGATTAGGTTTATGCATTTGTTTGTGCAGTCCATTGTTTTTACCCCTTACAGTCTGTTCTAAACACTAGCGTTTGGCTGACAGTGTGAGAGAAACGTTTTGTTTTGATTTATTTTTTATTTTTTTGCTAAAATGCCTGTCCAAAGCTGCTATAATAAAATAATCTTTCAGCCCTAATTGGAAATAATGTTCTTAGTTAAGGAGGCAACGTGGTCATCCATTTGTTCTGGTACAAGTGTGCTTTACTGTATGTTCGAATTGCTAAGAATAATGTGGCCGCTGAAGTAGATCTGAATCATTTCCACTGCTTCTTACTGTAAAGCTCCCATTTCTAAATCAGAAATGAATAAATTATGCCGCAGAATATTACGTAGTCTTATTGGATGCCTTTACATGGTAGAGTGACTCATCCCTCTCAACAGAGCAGTGTATATGCGCTGATCACTAGAAGGAGTTATTCAGCCCAGCGTGCAAGAGCCATTACAGTCTGTCTCTCTGGCTAATTGAGGACCACTTAATAACGCTGCGCCGAGGCTTTTAAGCCAATGAGATGTCATTGATTTTACCTCTCGGTTTGAGGCACACGCCCCTTTATTCTCATGACCCTGCTGTCTCCTCCTCTCCGCTGCAGGCTTTAATAGCCCTCTGGAGGTACTTGCCATCGTTGCCAACTGTCTGCACGTGCATTCACCTCCATGAGGTAGTGGAATGTTCTACATTTACTGTCAGCCCTCCTGGCAGTAACTCACTCATCCCACCATTTTCTTTCATCACACCCTTCACTGCTACACCCACTGTTTTCCCATGTTGTCTATTACTCTGAACTTTGTTCCATAATTCTTGCAACCTTTTTGTAACTCTGTCATTATTCAACTGAAACGTTGGAATACTTAATTTCAAACAGCAGTAGCATCCGTCTGGAAAAGGTGTTCACTGTCTGATAAATTGGGTGCTAAATTTGTGTGTTAATGCCTTCAGTGGTGTAGGTGTCAACTGGTGGTTTGGAAGCCACCCTGCAGCTCCACCCATGCTTTTACATGTTTTCTTAGCTCAACAGGTGCGTGTTTGCTCTACTCTCCCCACAGGTGGACAAGGTGTGTGGCCTGTCTACAGGGGAACCTACAGGCATGCAGCCTACAAGCCCAGAGGTCACAACCTCTAGTGTGACCTCATCTTCTCCTCTTCCATCTGCCGCCCCCTCCCGCCCTTTACCAGAGGAGTGGCCAGCGCAGTTAGCCCACTTAAGAAGGTAAGACGAAGCAAAGAACTGAAATGTGATTAATTTAGTCAGATTCAAATGTATACTGCTGCTTGTTGTAAATCATTTGTTGGCAAACATTCAGCTGTAAGTTTTTGCTTATTAATTAGTTCTACTGCCATATAGTCTGCTAGATGGAAAGTAAATGTAAATTACATGAATACTGGTTAAAACAGTTTTAAAAAATAGCCAGAGGGGTTGGCCAATGTCTCTGTTTCACAGCTGCCATAACTTCTCGCTTTCTTCATATGGTTAGTTGGATACAACACACTCTTACACACAGTAAATGTAGTGCCTGGCACTAGAATCCATGCCCTCCACCTGGCCCCTGAGGCAGCCATCCCATGCCCACAGCAGCTGGTAGTGAGGGGGAGTGTGGGTAAGATTAATCTTGACGGACCAACAATTTCCTGTTTACCCAGACGGCCATACCACCAACTCTGCACACCAGCCGGCTTCGGCTTAAATAGCACCACACACAAAAAAAACACACACAGACACACTATTGCAGTGTTGCCTGCCTGACCTTGTCCCAAACCATGAATCACTGCACTGATGCCAGCCTAGCTGACAGGTCTGGCCTGGCACTGCCACCACCATTCATGGCAGCACAATCCAGCTTACTGCATGCTGCCAACGCTGACCAGAGCACATGTGACCGCTGACCACTTCAGAGGCATGGCAGCACCCAGCGCAGTGAAGGGAGAATAGTGTACTGCTGAAAAATGTGAAACATGATAGAGTAGAGCAACATTTGTATTTCGCTTTAATGGAGGAAAAAAGGTGAATTGAGGAATTCATCCAGACTTTCTTGGGCTCTCCTGTGAATATTTAACTGTTTGCACATGTGCAGATGTTTGCTTGTGTTTGTTGACTGACTTCACATATGCATTGCATACCATTATCTGTTTTAATTTTTGATGTGTGGGGAGAAATGGTTATGGGTTTATCTGTGGTGTGCCCAGTCTCTGCATGTGCATGATTAATCACTCTCTTCCAGGGTCAATTCACTGTCTTTTCTCCCTCTTCCTTGTGTGTCTTGTCGTGTTGTTCTTTTGTTTCCTTTTTCTTTCTCTCAACCCCCCTTCCACCTCCCTGCATCTTCCTTGCTTGCAACAATTTCCCTTGGACTCCAACTCCCATCATTCCCAGCTCATTCCCCCTGAAACCCTCCAAGAACAATAAACATAATCTGAGAACGCTCTCTAGGTAAGCATGAACCGAAGAGACTTATTTGTCTCAATTCCTCACACAATTTATTTAGAAATGACAGCTCACACAGTGTTGCGACTCCTATAGATACCTGTGACATTTATTGAACTGTTGTTCATATTTGTGTTTTGCATTTGTGTTTATGTCTCAAAAAACACATCGTCGCTTGCTTTTGAACAGTGACTTCACTCACTGACTCAGCACATCCCCTCTCGTGACCCCTGCTGTTTTTGCCCTGCCTCATGGGTGGCAACAATGGGTGTCCGATCAAAATATGCCATTGTTTTGCTCACGATGACGTGGTTTATATCAATAACATGTGTTAGCAGATATGGTGAAGCAAGCACTTTACCAGGCAGCATAATTGAGAAAAATGTGCTGACGCAGTGAAGTGGTCACATTCAAAGCCATTCATTTTCTTCCACCGTCAATATCCTTACACGTATTCATAACGTGCACTGTTGATTAGAATGCAGATACTGTTTGTTGTTAGTGGTATTGCATCAAACTGTTTTGTTGAGAAGTGTGTCCACATATGTCAAAATTACACAGTACATGCCTCTGTTTTTGGTCTTCTAACATTGCTGTTGATTCAGAAAGATATGTGTATTGATTGACATAAATATTGCTCTGTGCCCTTTCTCCTTGTTTTTCCCTCAGGGAGTTCTTGATGCACCTGCAGCGCTACAAGTCCTTCTTTGCGGCATTGCCAGAGATGCTGTGTGAAGGCGAGAATGTAGTGGACGACTCCACTTGTTGGAGCGGAGATGATGTGGTGGAAAGGTAAGAGAAATGGGCTCAGTTGCCTCTCATTACTTCGCTTTACTGCACTGGAGTTGCAGCACTAGTGTTTGGAGATGAGAACTTTCATTTTCTCCAAATGACATTACAGTACTGTAGAAGCTGGCTTGTGGGCATCATTTCAAAAATGCCCTTCCAGTTCCCCCTGAGATTTAATACCTTTAATGCCTTGCTTTGAGAAATATGAGTTTTGAATACATTAAGATTCAAGAAAAAGTGACAAAACCTCTGTGCTGTGCGCCACGCTGACTCACATTGATGCTGTGAGTCAATGTGGCTGACTGTTGTTAATCACTGTGGAAATAAGGAAGTCATTAAATCCATCTCCACACTGAGTGAATGCAGGCAGAACAAATAATTGCAAGACGGTCCTCTCCTTTGTTTTAGAGTCAGTTAATGAATTGTTATCTGTGCCTCTTGCTCTTTATTTCTGTTCCATTCTGTTTCTTTCCTATATTTATGGGAGTTTTATGTTGTGTTGATTTATACATGTAGCCTTGGAACCGTTTCCCTGCTTATGGGTTTGGGCGCATCTCTCAAAGCCTGACGTGCTTACTCTGTGTCTGTGTGTGTTTGTGTGTGTGTGTGGTTATGCACTTTCTCAGTCAGCATGAGAAGAGCAGAGACATGACGCAGATTACTCAGCCAATGTGAGTCTGTAAATGATTCCCCCTGCTGGATCTGTTTCTTAAACACTCTAGAAACTCAGTCCACGATTATGACAAGGTTACGCTCTCCCTTTTTTGCGGTGGCCGTAAACTGGCTCCCCTTACCATGGCAACCTCAGCTCTTGGCACTGCCAGGATTCACTTTGACAGAGGAAAACAGGTTTTCCCAATGAGTGTTTGTCAGATCATTTGGCCCTCGTTCGTTTTGCTGGATTAAGCCATACATTATGCTTTAGATGAGTACATGGGAAGACATTACATACAAGAACAGATGTCTCAGATTCCAAGAAGACACTTTTTATTATCCTCTGCGGTTGGCAAAAGCATTTTGTCAGGCATCTTCATGAAGAAATTAGGCGTCTTTCCAAATCTTGATCTTCTCTTCTCTTCTCTTCTCTTCTCTTCTCTTCTCTTCTCTTCTCTTCTCTTCTCTTCTCTTCTCTTCTCTTCTCTTCTCTTCTCTTCTCTTCTCTTCTCTTCTCTTCTCTTCTCTTCACTCGTCTGGCCCAATATTGTTCTCAACTGGAAAGGAT
>OMNN01003729.1:20156-37726 GCA_900302755.1 Chromis chromis
ACCCACGCTGCCGCTACTGCTGCTGCCGCCGTTGCTGCCGAGGCTGGTGGGAGACTCGAGCGGCTTGTGGATGGGACTGAGGCTATGGCTTACATTCACTGAGGTCATCAGCTGGTTGATGTCAAACTGTGGATATAGATGGAGAGATTGGAGGAAAACATGAGTCAAACATGTAGTTATTCAAACATTTCAGATCGACACACAACTAAGTACCAATTCAGAAAGAGGCTGGGGGAGCTCAGGTTTGGTGGATGAAGTCAGAAGTTAAGTCTAATAGACCTAAATGATTGGTTTATATGTGGAACATGCGATTAAGAAACAACCTCATGACTACCTGAACCACTCAAAGGGCATCGAGATTACAGATTATAACAGAAAGTTACAAACAGAGGGTGTGTCTGTAGCACTTTAAAATGATTCTTTGCTCCTCCTGCAGTTCATTTACTTTCATCTGTGTCACATTCTTTGATAGTTTGTGTCCTTTGTCTTTCTTTTACTATCCGTCCCTTTCTGTCTGGGATCTCTAAACCCCCATGACATGTGCTCATAGAAACATAAAAGGAAAATTCACCTTCTTATCAATTTAGATGACAAGACTGACACCACTTATGTCTGTATCTCTATTATATCTGTGAGGATCTTAAACAATGACCCTCTCCTTTCATTGACTAAACACCTAAAAACTCATCTCTGCAATCATTTTTCTGAATGGAAATGACCTGAGCAGAAGTTTTCTAGGAGCTCTGGGTGTTGCCTCTCAGCCTACATGTAAATTGCCCCTGCTCTCTCTGATTGGTGGAGCATGTCAGGGGTGTATGCAGCCTGAGGAAAAGGGTAGAAAACACGACTAGGATATGAAAAAGAGCTCTTTTTTGTGTCTGTTTTTGGAAATTGAATGTGTCATTGTATCATTTTAATATCATTTTTATTGGGGTAGAGTTAGGCAGCATTTCTACTTGTCAGAACCAGGTTTCTCCTTTATATTTCAGTGAGACACAAAGACCGATGTCATTATTATGCCTCTAATAACCCACAACTTCATTGAATCCTTCCCTTTTATCATTATCTTCATTGTCTCTTTCCTTTGTGTCTTTTCCCATTTTGTTCTTTATTCTGCTTCTTTCCCACTTGGTTTGTGCTTCCCCCTCTATCTCCTCATCTTCCTCTGCCTCTCTTTATTCTCTCCTCCCCCCCTCCTCACACCTCCTTCCCTCACCCACTCCCCTCCACTCTCTCTAATGTGGTAATGAACCTGTGGTTTCAACCAGTAGTGACTGGTTTGGGGATGAGATCATGAGACCACGTCTTGTTTTTCACAGCATGAGGGCCTAAAGGTCACAGCAGCAGGAAGGTCATTTCATTCACAAAACACTAAATACACAAAACCAAGGAAATTTAACTGGGCTACAAGTAATAAATAAATAAATCCAGTTTTCAGGCAGGGGAGAATTCAGTCTGTTATGACTGTATAAGCAGGACGTGACACAGAAACACCAGCACTGTTCTCTTGTGCTTTTTTGTTTTCTATTCCATAATGTCTGGGTCGCTGGGGCTGCTGCTTACGAGGCTCCAACAGAACAAACACACTCTGTTTTGCTAACAAAGGCGAGCTTACACATATGCACGGCAGCACATATGCACAGTGTGACGAAGACACAGTGACTTTCACACAGCAGCAGACGTAAATGGAACAAATATTTTTTAAGGGCAGATGCAGAAAAGCACAAAGACCCACGAGGGGTGATGAATGCAGCAGCGTCAGGGGACAGGAAGTCATGCTTGCAAAAGCACACAAGCTCAACAAATCTGATTCTCAAATCAGTGGCGCAGATCTAGACTTTTTGTGTCTGCTGGTTTTCAGTCATCTTGGCTCGATTTTTTAGCTTCTCTCTTTGGTCTGTCAGGTTGATGCGATGCTGCTACACTGCACTAACAAGAAAAAATAGCATACAGTCATGTCCTGTAGTTTCACAACACAAATAATAAAAAATAAGCTATAACAGGGAAACACAAAGCCAAACAAATGACAACTTTATGACCATACTAAGCATTTCTAAGAGCAGAAAGATGAAAGTGTGTTAAAAACATTTTTTTAAATGTGCAATTTAATTAATGAAACTATAGTTAAGTAAAAAGTGTAACATTTTTCTCAGAAATCAAAATGTCTTACAGAATCACCCTTTAGAAGTCAGTTATTTATCTAATCTAATTTAATTGGTTCTTACATATTTATGTACACAGGTT
Organism: Chromis chromis; assembly: GCA_900302755.1. NCBI lineage: Eukaryota > Metazoa > Chordata > Actinopteri > Pomacentridae > Chromis > Chromis chromis. The sequence continues at coordinate 22,401 of OMNN01003729.1, forward strand.
TGAACCTTTGACTTAGAGTAGCAGTGAACAGTGTGGACACACCTACTCACTTAAAGGTTTTTCAATATTTTTAATATTTTCTACAAAACTGAACAATTCAGAAGACATCACATTTATTAAATAACACAAATGGAATTATGTAGTCAGAAAATTTGTTTAAGGAGCCACCATTTGCCGTGGTAACAGCTTTACACACTATTGACAAATTCTTAACCAGCTTGGTAAATGTCCCATATTGTAAAAATTGAGAGTTCCAGGCCTTTTGTTCTATAAACCAATGAGCCACAACATTAAAAACGCTCATCATTCTGCTGGATAATCTTGGATCCTGGATCTAGATAAGGAAAAATATTTCCAGGTAAAGATCAGATGTCATCCCTTAGTTGCCAAAAGATGCCTCCAGCAGCAGAGAGCAACGCCAGTGTTAACTCTTGTTAATGCTATTCCTTTAATATGATTGACAAGAGGTTAGAATAAAAAATGTGAAGTTGACGTTTGTTTGGCTAAAAAGTTGGTTAAATTGGTCAAAAATGATGGAGAAGGGAAAACAGAAAGAAGAAGGATCGTACTGGGAGATACTAAATTGCAATGCCAAGCAACTGTATGTGTACAAACAAAGCACAGATGCTGTTACTTTAACACGTACCATCCACCTAAACATTGTTACAAACCAAGCACACCAAGCCTCATTGCAACACCACTCCTCAACACCAGCAGCCTTTTCCAGCAGGACAATATGCCTGGTCCCACCGACAAAAGTTGCTCAGGAATGGTTCAAGGAACACAACGAAGAACCCAAGGAGAAGATTCAGCCTCCAACCCCAAACTCACAACCCACAGGATCTGCTAACAATTTCTTACCAGACACCACAGGACACCCCCAGAGCTCCTGTGGCAATGGCCCAACGAATAAGAGCTGTTTGGCAGCATGAGGGGGACCTACAAATAGTAGGGAAGTGGTTTTAATGTTGTAGCTGAGTAGTATTAAAACGCTCAAGCCACGGGGGGAATACACACAGCGAGCATTTAAAACCTGTGTCTCTAAATGAGCCATCGGGAATCCCATAATGTTGTGATGCCATGTATACAGTCACCACCCTCAGCATGGCCCACCAGCCCCACCGTTCAACGTTTTTGGGTGTGTAGCCTATGTCGCAATTCCACGAACACGAACAAAGCGCACAAAAATGTTCTGTTTTTGGCAGCAAGAGCGAACATAAGAGTCTTGGACAAGCAAAACAAAAGGTGCCTCCTCTGAAGAATCCAGCCATCAGCTAAATCTGCTTTATTCTGCAGAGGGTCGAGGGGGGCCGGAGCCTATCCAATGGACAAAAGACGGGAAGTCCAAACACAACCAGGCAGCACGTTCAAACCTTCTAGATGTACCACTGCATTCATCATTTGAATTTTACACACATCCAAGCCTTGGAGGAGCTCCAGCTGCCAGTCTTTGCAGAAGGTTTGTGTAATATTTATTTATTTTGCAACCTTACAGTCTTAAATTGTGTCTCTGTACTGCATTTAACTGAATAAAACAGCAGATTACAGTACAGGCACGTTGTATAACCTCAATTGCACAGCACTGACAAACACCACCAGCCCGCCGCTATGAGAGTTTGTCCCCTCGCTGCAGCATCAGTGCCCACCCATGTAGAGCACTTTGTCACTCTTTTCATGAAGGCACCGCCAAACCACACGGAGTCTCCTTTTCCTTAAGCCGGCAGCCCGTGACACAGCAGAGATGTCACCGAGAGAAAGAACGGAGCCGCTGTTTTCAGAAAGGTCCTCAGGTGAATGTGTGTGTGATAGAAAAGACAAAGCTGCTGACTACGACTGTCAGCAGCACAACACGACGGCCTGCTGGGGACAGGAGCTCGGACGCACAAACACCACTCGTATGTGCACACACATGCAAACTGAGCCGGCAACTTGGCACAACTGGCAGATTGCAGCAATATGAAGGAAACAGGGGGACACACACACACTGGGAATATTTTCATTAATTAGATTAACAGCAAAGAATCTCACCCGGCTGTAATTACTCCCAAAACAGACAAGCCGTCTGCTAAAACGCACCTACACCAGGACTCTGTGATGTCATGTTCAGCCTTTACCACTAATTCATCTCCAGTGTGACATTTAAAGTAGATCTGCAGTGGATAAGCTGCTCCCAGACTGCATTAAAGCACACTTAATGTCAAATACACTCACAAACATATGCAGGTAATCTCCCCGGGTTGCCTTTAAACGAATCAGTACAGTTTCTGGGAAATTTTTGTCCTTTTCCCCAGAAAGTAATGGATGTGGTTTCATTTTATTATCTTATGGGGTTTGTTATGGAAGGGACTGAAAGGCGTCTAATGGGACCTTGGTCATAAACACTCAATTAGGGCAGAAATTGCATTTGATTGTGCCTCATTGTGGCAGGAAGGGGGGAGGGGGAAAAAAAGATTGCTGCAGTGTCGGAGCTTTTTGGGCATTCATTTCACACACAGAGAAAGTTAAGGAAAGGGAATGAGACAAAGACTGAGAGTAGATGGAGGATTTTGTCTGCCTGCTCCTATGAATGACAATCATTGAAACCCATTTCCTAAAATATATATATAATCGAACAATGTGCATGTGAGTCCCCTTTTTACCTTTCTACCAGTTTGAAAACAGATGCAAAATCAACTTCAATTAGGCCCTAAACACTGTAACGATCTCTCAATCTCATAGAGGAAAGACACAGGCTTACATTTTGTTTAATAAAGTAACGAATGTACTGCAAAGGTGCATTTCTCTCAACTCTCATCTGTTTTCAACCATGCTGGCAGAGTTGCTCAAGTTATGTCAATGTCAGTGGGTCTGTTGGCCCAAAACTGAAACATCTTCAATGAGGTATTTTTTGATAGATTTTCATGAAATTTGGTAGACTTTCTTTATCCGAAGAGGATAAATTCAGCCGACTTTGGCAATCTTTTAACATTTTCTCAAGGGCCAATAGAGGGACAAAGTTTTAAATTGTTTCGTGAAATATCTCAACGTCAAATGGATTAGCACCCCTCTTTACTGCCTCAGGAAGGACTGGAATAACTTTGAAATCATCTGGTGCCATCAACAGGTCAAAACTTCTGTTTGTGTGCAATACTGTGGTGCAGAATTACAACTAATTCCCATCAGCCTTAGTTGTATGTGCTGTTTTTAGTTGTCTCTTAGTGCGTTAACATACTAAACTAAAAATATAAATACTGTAAAAATAGCTCAACATAAACGAAAATGCCTCACATATTTCACCATCTTTGTTGTATGAATGGAGCCTGGTGTGTGTCATCGGTCAGATGAGGCAGTCATGGGAACCACAAATTATCTAAATTATCTAAAGTGGTGATTAGTTCTGGTTCCAAGGTGACACCATAGACTGAGATAGGCTACTTGTGTTGTCCCTTTCATATATACAATACCAGTGGAGTCTCCAGTTTGACCCGATAATAACAGGAGCCAGGCTCAATCTATAAGCCTGGTAAGGAATGGTTCCATGTGGAAAATGAATGTATGAGCTTAATTTGATAGTTCTACTATCACTTGTCTCTCAGGCATGATTTGAAAAAGGAAAATTCTGGTTTATTAAAACATGGGGCTTATTTTCATAGTATCTATTCTCACCAAAGTAAAGGCTGAGATCTGAGAATAACACAACAGCAAAGTACAATTTAGCAACAAAAAATGAGCCAGGTTATCTATAATATTATTGTTTCATTTGGATGTCAACCCCAGAAATGTTGGTAATAGTGTCACTGCCCTGGAGAACTGTATGAGCACAACTATTATCTGATTTCCCTGCACTGCTGCACTTCTTTTTATTAATGCTGCTGTGGCTTCCCCAGATCTCAGCATTTAACTTGCTGGATAGGAACAACATCCAAAAGTGAAAATAATACTAATTTTAAGAATTAAATCATTCTATCGACAATATTCCTACCAGGAAAATTGAACTGCCAGCCTCCTCGGTGCTTCCCTGCACAGCGACACAGACTCATAACTCAGGAGCTTTCAGCTTTTGGTCACGAGCCATCTTCAAATTCCGATTCGCTGGCAGCTCTTGTTCCAAAACAGAATGAAATTAAGTTTTCAGAGCCAAAACTCTCAGCACTTGGTTATCTGGCCAAGTAATGGTATTGATCAACAAAACTGTCTGCAGCAGTATTCGTGGTTTTAAATTAGTGAGTGGATTCAGTCCCTTAAAATGGTATTTTGTTAATATGGAGTACAATGAGTTTAAGCTTGATCTTCCTACTTTGCTGAACTTTGGGTTTCTCTGTGGTTAGTGAAAAGGATTGAGTCTAGATGCTAACAAACAACAGTAGATCTTCTCTGCATTCAAATAATAATCCGTTCCACTACAGTTGTAGAGTCATTAAGCCATGCACACCAATGCAAACCCATTTTTCCAGAGCTGCTTCAGAGGAGTGAAAGGTCATTCCTTTGCCCTCTTGAGTCTTTCTCTGACTTCTGACAGACTTGCACAAACATCCCGGACTCTGCTTTGAATTGATAAACAGGAAAAACACAAAAGCCACAAAATCTCCATCTTTCCTCTTTGCTGATTCCTTCTGTTTTCCAGCCCTCCCCGAGGACAGCAGCTCCGTCTGCTGCAGTCTCCAACATGATGCATTCATTAGCTCTGCACAGGAGACTTATCGAAATGAAACAGCATGGCTGCTCTTTAATCACTTATTTGTACATACTGATGCCAGGGCCAAAGAAGCAGGCAGGCACAGCGGTATCTCTATTAAACATTCATTTAATACATTAATAAAACATATTTTTTGACTTTACTGAACTTTAATCACAAGTTATGTTGTTTGCAGATGGAAAAAAGACTTGTCAACTTCTGCTTAATGAGTCAGAACATATTTTGCAGCATTTAAAGAGCAAAACAGAGCAGATTTCTAGACTTGTATCAGTATCACTGTGGTGAATACGCCTATTGAAAGTCCTATTTTAGCTCTGGCTCTCTGCTCTGCAAACTCACTTCCTCGTAGGATGCCTCGCTGTGAGGGGGAACAGACATGAGAGGGGAGGAAGAGAATCGCATCAGTCTTCTGTCTGGTTTCAACTCTCATGCAGCAGCAGAGGTAAAAATAGAAACATCCATCAGACAGCTGATGCTCAGTTTTTTCCGGTGGGAATGCCATCGATACTGTGACGATGCAACGTCCAATGTCATATATAGCTGTTATGTAAAAGACACATTGACATGATTGCCATTAGTGAGTCACACTGACCTGCTGTGAAATGAAGAACATGCTGTTCACAGACTGACTCTGACCTTCATAATCCATCCATCCGTCCATATGCTGCACATATACTGTACATCCTGCAAACATTTTTTCCTGATTTCTCTTCCACGGCTTTTTTTTTTTAACCCCTATGCAGCCTTTGCCTGTACTGAAGCTTCTGGTTACAACAAGAGCAGAGCTGAAATCTCATTTCGTTCAATCAGTGTGAAACATCCTCTGCGCTGTTTTTCTTGTCCTCTACAAGAAGCACGAGGAAAAGAAACATTTGGCGAGACAGAAAAGCCTCCAGAAAACACACCAGACTTTTGTGTAAGGTTGTGTAATGTCTTCTTTATAGGGCAGTAAAGCTTAACCAGAACCACAATCACACGGATTTGGAGGGCAATCACCCAACAAAGCTTTGACCCAGCTTGGTATCACTGGAGTGACAAGGAGGAGAAATATCAGGAACATCACTGAGGCAGCAGAAAGATCCAGATGGCTGTGGATTAAGAGAGGAGACCCATGGGGAGAGGTAAAGGCTACCTGCTCAACCACAGATGGGCCACCTGAGAGCAGATATCTGATGTTGGAAGACCTAAAACACCCAAATGACCCCAGGAAACATCATTCACAATGTTCTCAGGTGCATATAAAGATATATTTATATATATATATATATATTTTTTTTTTACAAACCTTCTGCCTTTGCCTGTTGGTTTTTCATTTGGTTCTTTAGCAAAAAAGTCAGCATGCAAATGGATAAAAGTATACCAACATCCAGACATCACACCAGCTTGCTCAGCTTTGACCCAAAACCAGGGGCATTAATGTGCAGCTGCTACAACAGTTTTAAATTTTGCTGCAGGGATTCGGATGTAATCAGTCCAATAAATGGCCTCTTATCAGAACACATCATTCCCATACGTATGGGCCAGCAGGGACCTCCTCTAGCTTCCAGTATGCTCAGTAGGAACGCTATCATCCATTCTGATCATCGATAAGCAGAAAGTAACCCAGATAATGTTGGAAATCACGTGCGGTCGTGTAAATAAGTGCATGTAAAGTGGAGTTACTCACACTGGACAAAATGGTGCTTTGTAACATGTGGGGCTGTATTACGTCCCAGCTCAGCTAAGGTTTAGGGTAGCAGCATAAAACCGGTTGTTTTTGGTTGAGTAAAGTCATTTATTGCTTAGCAGTATAATTAAAAGACACTAAGGTCATACTGCAAAGAATAACAGGGCCTGGGGGTGTTGCTAAATCAATTTAACTACTAAAATCAAACGATGGCAGCCAAATAAGCTACAAAGGGAAACTAAAGAAGACTACTAAACCCCCCAAACTGAACTACAAGGGCAGCAACAACTTGCTCCTTGTGTGGCAGGAAAGAATAAATAAAAGTGTGTGCAGTCTTAATACTGTACTTGGTTAAGTTTTTGAACAAGTGAAAAGTCAGAACAAGACTTCACTCAAAAAATTAAACTATAATTATGGTCCAAGATGGCACTAAATATTAAGTCTCCAGGTTGGAAGTTTGCCAAAATATGCCTCCATCACCCCCTTCAGCCTCCAATGCAGACTTTTGTTTCCATTTGTAAGAGCTAGATTGCAACTCCACCACCATTAAATGGGCTGATAATGGAGCACCTGTTATGGTCTTGGTTTTCTGTTATGTCAATTTCCTGTTTTATTTTGTAATTTCCAGTCCTTGTGTGTCTCTTGTTCTTTTACTTCCTCCCTTTGGGGAAATCAAAAGAGGAGGGAAACGGACAATCTGTTTCACCTGTGCCTCGTCTCCCCATTTAGTTCTCGGTGTATAAATAGTCTTGTTTTACCCTTGTTTTGTGCTAGGTTGTCCAGTTTGCACACCTCATGTTGACCCCTTTGATTCTCTGCATCCGTTTCTAGATATTGTTTTGGATTTTTGGATTTTTCTCACCAGGATTGTGTTTTTTTGCAATTTGAGTTTTGGTTTTTCCTGGACTTCCAGTCCCTCTTTTGTTTGCTCTCCTGCCATCCTGTGTTCGCTACCCCACCTTTGTAATTTACTTTTGTTTGATTAAATGTCTTTTTGCCACTACCTGCCTACTGACTCTACTAGAGGGATGATGAGGCCCCTACATACCCATACAGTATATATAGGAATGATATACACTGATAATGCCTACTTGCTTTTTTGTGTGACTTTAAAAACAGTGTCAGAGGAAAATTATGCAAAATGATGTGCGCAAGTTCATCCTGAGGTCATCCCATTGCCTATATTTAACACACTGTATTCTCTATAAGAGCCTTCCTCACTAAACAATTTTAATATCTGCTATCTTATCCAACATCGATCCATTAAGGCACATGGAAAAAACAGTCGTTGGAGATAATCTGCTGATTATTAAGCAGTGAAGAAAGAACCATTTATAACTGGCTGGCGCGTCTTTGCTCGAACAAGAGTCCAACTGTGCAGCTCTGACCTTGGGGAGGGCACTAATTTGATACAAATCGCTGGAAAGTTAAGAGGAAGAAAGAAAGGAGGAAAGTAAATGGTGACGAAGGATCCAATGTGTCCCCAGTGACCCCTGTGTTTATGGATTTCTGTTTGTGTTCTGAAGAGATTACCAGGCTGCTCACTGGAGGCCTGTGAGCGAGGTCGGACATGTGAGCTGGTGACTGAATTACAGTCATGCTGCTGCATGCGTGCAACCGGCTGCATCATGTCAATACATGTGAGCAGGTTTGACGGGATGAAGACGAAACGGAGGAGCAAGACATCAGATTTGTGTTGCTGGAAAAAAATAGCAAGAGCCAGAGCAAAGTGAAAGCAGAGGCAGTTTGATTTTTAGTGCAGCACTGACCATAAATAAAGGTTAGTGGTTTGATTATGGATCAATCAAAGTCATCAACCATCACTTTCAGTTCGGATAAGAACCACTAAAGTTCTCATATGTTTGGACAAATGTACAAAAAACATAATTTCAGCTTTTAACATTAAAGAATTGTAAAAACAATGGGAAGAAAAAGTTCAGTCAAATATCAAATTAGTTTATTTCCTGTTTTATTTTGACATTCCCTGTCCTGCCCTGTGTATGTCTTGTTGCTTTACTTTAACAGTTGCCTCTGTTTCCCCCCTGTTAGATTGCTCTGATTAGATTCTGTGTCTTGTCAATCAAATGTGTTGTGTCTTGTCTCTACAATCAGTTTTGAGTGTATAAAAAGTCTTGTCTTTGTCAGTTCTTCCTGTCTGCCAACTGTTTGTCTCCAGTGATTCTATTTGTCAGTTCCTGGTTTGTACATTTTGTTTTTTGGAATCCCTTGCATGTGTCTTTTGTACCTTTTGGATTTTTTTTTTTTTCATTCTTCCTTGGGGTCTTTTAATATTCTATTTGGACTTTTAGTTTGTGTCTTCCTGAATTATTAGCCGCCTTTTTGTTGTTCCCCTGCCAGCTTCTGTTATACCTTTTTTTGAATTAGGTTCATTAAAGTTTGTTACTTTCAATTGCCTGCCTCATGTGTCTGCATCCTGGTCCCCTCCTGAACTTCCCCTTGGCATTTTGCATAAGATTTGCTCTATCATACTGTAAACTCTTAATGCAATAAGAAAATACATATAGAGTGATATAGGATTTTATCTGCTCCCACTTCTTTATATCTAAAAGATCCAGATTCAATTACATGTCTTAATTACCAGAGTAACAACTTGTCTAAAATGTCTAAAGAGCTCTATGGAGTTCACGGTTTACTCTCTGCTGGGCACTTTGGCCTCCCCTCCATCTGTCGCATCTTGTTTAGTTCCTCTTCAGACAGTCATTCTGGCCTCACCCAGACAGAAATCTGATCCAAAGTCACGCCACTTCCTCACTTAACTCAACAAGCAATTTTCCAAAACTGTGCAGTACGCAGGGAGAAGCTGCAGCAATTACTGTTTAAACATCAAATCATCCTCTCAAAGCGAAGTGTTGCTTTAATGTGAGGAATGCGGCTGAACCGCGGGGACTGGCTTCAGAGGGGCACACCAGAAAGCCTTCCACCCAGATTAGATGTCAGTCTGAGAGACACGCAGAGAACAGTGTGTTCTACAGCATGTGCCAGAGATGTTGACAGAGCAGCTGATGGAAAAGATGTGAAGACAGCAAAGGGGGCAGATATTTTCCAGCTGAATATATCTGACAACCTCATTTAAAACTGGACACGCTGGAACTAGAATGTCTTGCCTGCACATGCATGTAACCTACCTGCGGGTTGTCCTCCATGACACAGCGGATCTTCTCCACCACGTCGATGCGCCGCTGCCGGTGCAGGGCGTTGATCAGCTTGGCTAGGTTGGCGTCGCTGTCCCGGATGGTCCAGTGCTGCAGAGCGGCGTAGGCCCGCTCATGATCAGACGAGTAGCCATTGGAGAAGGCGGCCACCTCCCGCTCTGTGGCGTTGGCCAGAGACTGATAGATATCGATCCACTGGGTGCCCACCTGGGCCGCCACCAGCTTCAGGATGTCCACTCCTGAACACAGAGAGAAAGAAAAAAAGTTGCTTAACCACTAATCAGTCATCCAACACAAAACATTAAAAGAAAGGAGACTCAGATGACTGCTAAATATCTTCTTAATTGAGTAAAGTAGGTCAGAAGCTGTGCCAACTAACAGGATGCAACAACAAACCAGTTGCCTCATTTCTTACTATTAGATCCCGCACAGTATGTTTCACACTGCAGATCACTGTGTGGAGCAAAACTTTTCTGTTCTTTACAAAGATTATTTATATAATGTGTGTATTATTGTCTGGAATTACAGTTTTTCTACAATTTCATAGTAAGTTTCAGTTAATTGTTTAGCTACCCAGTCCATAGATTTACTGTTTTGATTGATTCAAACAGCTTTTCATGTCTTTGTGCAGCAGGCATCTATTTGGAGAGAAAATGCTCTAAAAAGCCACAGTACACTAAGTGCTCAGCAGCAAACAGTAGGCGGATACAGAGACTTTTAAAGAAAGACACTTTTAGCTGGGGAAAGAGCAAAACAGGTGGTAGAGAACACAGTAGAGACCAAAAAACAAAGCTAAAGCAGAGTTAATATTGGACTTATCTTTTCCAGGTGGCCAGAACAACATCAACAAATCAGTTACAGGATTTTTTTAATGAGGTGATCAAAAAAGTTCTGACTTAGTTACAAACGGCGAACGACACAGTCATGCACATGCAACAGGTACATCAGGGCCTGTGTTAAACATGTTTTGTGACCACCTGCAGGTTGAGATTTCTCAGTTGACCTACAGAAAAAGCACTGTGTTGAAGTCTGCAACCCAACCTTCATGTTGTGGATCATCATTGATGACAAGAGTTGGGTCTTCAGCTATGAACCAGAGACCACACAGCTGTCTTCCCAGTGGAAGAGCCCACAGTCTCCAAAACTGAAGAAGGTAGGTCAGGTCAGGAAAACACCAAGAGCATGCTCATACCTTTCTTCACGTTGGGAGAACGTTCGCCGTAAATGACCTGAACTGTGGTGTGATGGTAGGTGGGTGCTTCATCATGTCAACAAGTGGCGTTTGCCCTTCGCCTACCTTTCTAAATTGTATCACTTTTTTATTTTCGTCCCTTAATGTGGTGCTAAAGCTAAAGTTACTTCTACCATAAGGTCGACACATATATCAAAAAGCAAGTATCCAGTCAGTGCAGAGTTAAAATGCATTCTCAACTTAACACCTTCCAATAGTGCCAACTACATTATACCAATTCCATTTATTAACCTCAATGCCTCTTATAGGAGCATCAAGTTCTCCACAGGACCATCCTACACAAAAAAGAACAAGCTCATCACAGTAGAAAACCAATTTGGTATCAATCTGATGCCAAAATTCTGAAAACTTGACAGTACGGTACTTGTTTTTGTATACTATAGCTAGGAGGATATTGGACAATGACAATAATACATGGAATAGTGGTGGCACATGCACATATAGCAACTTTTGTTGGATGTTAAGGGACAAGTTATAGACAATCAACAGCCATTATGCAAACAGGGTCACAAAGTATTTCGAATTAAAGGAGGAAACACCTTGAATGTCTTTGAGGTGCGTAGATGGAATTTGGGAATCAGAACAATGGAAAGCAATAGTATTAGTCCCAACTCCTGAATTTCAGACATCCTCAACATTTGTTAACATATAACATATCAACATTCCACCTTTACAGTTTAGAGACCCTTTCACAAACACATGTACTTACTATCCCATTCTTTTTGTTGAGCCTGCAATTGCACCAAACACTGAGGTGCATTCACTTTTGCAACAGTTCTGGGAATGTTTATCAGTGGCTAAAATCACAGGACACGCATGCACACTTTCATGAAGACAGTGTCTTTCCAACAACTTGAGGAATCCACTCAGTTCAACAGATCCACCTCTTGACTGTCACCTCGGCTTTCCACACGGACATAGAGGGTGATGCAAGAGGCAGCGTGTCATGCCATCGGCCTCGGATCTTTAGCATGCAGACACACCACCTGCTTTGTGGTTGGAAGTGGGGAAACACACAGAGTCGCTAATCTTAAGGACTGACAGCTGTTGACCCGCTGCTGCTGCTGAGGCAGGAAAAAGATTGCGATTCTGAAAAGCCTCTGTGGTTACACCAAACATGCCAGTTTCGGTCTTGTTCCAATCGATCACCGAGAGGAAGCCTGTGGAGTGTTTTCTCATATCTCAACAGTACTCCATGCTAAACTGAATTTGATTTATTAACCACGCTTCAACGGCATGTTTGCTTTGTTTCACGCCACCAACTTTCAAGGAAAACCAGGGCCTGTAAACAGAAGTCACATGGACTCACAAGTGTCGTGTTGTGTAACCAGCGAAGGAGGTCAAAAACTTTATGGGGAGCGGTCAAAAGAAATATTTCAGCGGTGCTCTGCGTGATGAATTTATGGACCTGTCTACACCTGTTATTTATCCGGTGCTCATACCAGCAAAGTGCAAGTAGGTACCCAGTAAAGCTCATGAGGACAAATGAAACAACAATCGCATATCGAGGCCCACAGTTTAGGGGTCATTTTACTTTTCTACAAGTGTCTTGAGTAGGTTGGGTAGTTGAGTGTGAATGCAAACAAGAAGCATTGGACTACGACTACCACTATATTAGAAGAAAAAAACAAGCATCTGTCATGACTTCATGTTTCTTTGGACTTGTTTTATTTATATTTATTTTCTTTGTCTTAACATGGACTGAAAGTGGCCTGTAAGGAAAGCTGGAATCAGCTGTACTTTTTAGAGAAGCGCACAAGACCAGGATGGATTCTGTTTAGTCAACTAATCTTTACAACTAGTCACAGCTGTGCAGACATCTGTCAGAGTTGTATCTCATTACTTTGACTAAAGTGCTGTAAGCGTGACCCAGTAAATTCCCTCAAATAGCCCAAAGCTTCACATTGCACTTCAGTCTCCGTTATGACAAACACGCACATCACCACTTGGCATTTCTCTCCAGCCACGAATACTGATTTTCCACCAACAGCTCCTCCGTCCAAACATCCTGCTGCCTGCTCAGACTCTCTCTGCTCCACTTCCTCCCCGACAGTTATGTGATTTGACAATGACTCGGCTGGAAGCATAAATGCTGACTCATCTGTTTGTGGGGCAAAAACTACAGTAGCTCCCTTGTTTTGTTTGGCACAGAAAAGGCAGAGCTGATGTGTGAGTGTAGACAGGTTTTAATCCCATGAATGCTTTCATTGCAGCACCTTCCACTGAGCCGCACATGGAACAACACATTCATATGTGAACAATTAGGTCAAGAGACATCCCTTAACCCAATAACCTGAAAGAGCTGTTGTGTTTTCTTAAGGGTTTTCAAATCGCAACTGATCTTTCTATCACCTGATTGGATAATCTATGGAGTCTGTGGTATGTATCTATGTGGAAGTGTTGTGGTGCATGCTTCATACTTAATTACATCAGCAGTAAACAAGACAAGTTGTACTTTGCTTCAACATGTGCGTCACATTCCTGGATTTAGACATAATTGGATCATTTTAATTAAATTTATTATCCTTAAATTTCAGTCGTGGTTGAATTTTGCGACTGTTCAGCCCAAAATTACCCATCATGTATGAAACCGTCTGGAGCCCAGACCTAGAAAAAAACAGACTTAAATTGGTCAAATTTAGTGGAAAAATCAATCAATTCCAAGTGGATTGTGCAATCTGCTTGAGGAAGCGAAGTTAATCTACATTACTAATTTGTGTAGAGCTCAACTTAAGTGAACTTTGATGCTTGACTTCGTGAGTTTGATCAATAGCAAGACTTAAGACAAGAGCAAGTCTTTGTCAGTTCTGACCTTTGAGGGACCTGCAGAATCCAACACAAAAGAAACTATTGTAGCTTATCAGCTGTGTTGCCCCATTCACTTGTGTTCAACGTTCTTTGTTGGAGTAAAACTACTCGACTAAAGAGCAAAGACTTACACACAGTTCTGAGACGTCTTTTGTATAAACTGTGTTGACGTATGCAAGTTAACAAGTTATTTAAATAAAAAATAGCATTAAAAAAAATGGAGTTTGATGTAGTCAAAGCAACTTTTCAGTTACACATTCGCTCCCCTCTTGTCTTTAGAGATGCGTCTGAGTCAACTAAACACCACTGAGATCTTTTTTTCCCTTTCTTGCTTACATTTGTACGTTATTTTGCACAAGGAATTCCACAAACAAATATATTGTTCTAACCAGATGCCTACAAGAGGGATGAACTCAAGCTGGAAGTTAAAGACATGTTATCTTTTTTTTAATCGCCAAAATTACACCATTTATAAGATCCCGAAACTGTAAAAATGGAAAGAATTGTTGGATTTTCTAACTATCTGACAGTCCTTGAACTTCTCATCTGTGACATACCTTTTCTTCGTATAACTTAAAGTTAAAACTTAGCTAAATCTACACTTAAAATTGTGATATCTCATCAAAACTACTTTATTCTACATGCCTCATTTAAAACCACATTAACCAGATTATGTAAAAAACTAAAAATTCTGCGCTCCTTGTGGAAACCGAGAAGATAGTAGTGACTCAGCTGAAACTAACAGTCCCCATATTTCCTTTTATTTATACTAACTTAATCAAAGACTAAAGTTCATGTCTAAATTATAAATCGACTCTGACAGATGTAGTGAAAAATCTTGATTTTCACTTTAAAAAATAACCTTTAATATTAAAAAAAACTATATAGTCATAGTCTAATACATTTTACTCCTTCATGCTACTGAACTTGTTATCTAAAAATGATCACACTGGCTGAAAATCTCCCTGATTACAATGAGTTTACCGATATAAATATCTGAGAAGTATCACACATCATATTGTGTTTATCATTTCAGCCATTTCATCAGGCCCAGGTAGATGCACTTCTTTCTCAGTATGAAACTTTCCATCTGTTAGCTTCCTTTTGGTTTAGTGAGCTCACTTAAATTTGATGTATTTTTTATTTTTCTACAAATTTTCCATCAAATTAAAAAAAATAAAAAATCTTGAATCTCTTGTTGATTCTCTAAAACCTAATTTTTCCCTCTTAAGCTTCTTGTACTACAGCGATGTTACTATCAGAGCATCAACGCAGGGCAAATTCCTCCACTTTTGATAAGCATCAGGTTGATCCCTGATTAGTGTCCGCTGTAGCAAAACACGCTAAGTGCATAAATCCAGGATGATTCAGGGAGACTGGAGCAGAGGGATTAAATGGATGCGAGCCAGCGGCGGCGAGTCACGGCTTGACACATATATGCTCACGCTCACGTGTCCATAAATGTATACACACACAGAGAAATGCAAGCCTGCACAACCCTAGAGGGAAGACATGTGAAGCCTGCACACATGCTTACGAAGACTGACCTCAGAGGACACATGCGTGCAACCCCCATGATACTCATTCTCCACCTGAAATCCTCAAGCATACCTAACATTAACCCTTATCATAAAACCCAACACAATCCCAAACCACTATCTTCAACTGACCCTATAAAGAGGCGGAAACCAGCTTCATCCGACCTCATTTTCTAAAGTGTCCCACCGCCAAATGGCTTAAAGCTCAAAGGTA
>OMNN01003732.1:7351-20480 GCA_900302755.1 Chromis chromis
TCCATCTGCTCTTTAGTCTCCACAGCAACTCTGCAGGAAGCAGCAGCTCGTCAAACTCTGCAGCTAACTTACAGCACAAACCGCTGGAACTTAATCACTCTTTCGATACTCACGTTTTCGCCTGTGTGATTCCAATTTCAGTGACGGTCGTCGTCTCCTCTCTGCTCTCAATGTCCTCTGACACTAAGGGGAGGGAAGCTCGAGTCAGTCTTCATCGAAACTTAAATGCCGTGTTTTGTGCTTTAGCCTATAATTCCTGTACGCTTTATTTTAAACCACAATGACGAGTTGATCTTCCAGACATCAGTTAGTTTCATAATTTTATTTATATATATATTTTATTTTCCTCACTCATGGTGGCAAAAACATTCATAACCCTGAACTCCCATGGTGCATTGCAGCACGACAGTTCAGTCATTGGACCGGCTCTGTGATGCTATAATAAGCTTACAAAAAAAATCTAATAGCATTGCTTTGTAGTAATAATAATTGGGCATTGCTTTACAATCCATGTGAGCTTTTCCATTTTAAGAGTTAATAGTAATAACTAGTTTTAATATTGTAGCGATTGAAAAGCGGGTTGCAAGTACGGGACTGTTGTGCTGCAATGCATTATGGGAGTTCGGGGTTATTAACAGTGTTGTCAGCACCATGAGTGTGGGGTGTAGTGGGCTTGATGGCTACCTGCCACCTACCACCTGTGGCGTGCGTGCGTGTGTGCGTGCTGTGGGCCGGTCCAAACAAAAAAATGCCCGGGCTGAATTATTGTCCCAGTCCGCCCCTGACTAAGTTCCATATCTTAAAGCATTATTTAATTATTGTTTTCCAGACTCTGTTTCAGGTTAATCTGTGGCTGCCTTCTGACTTAGCTGCTAGCCGTTAGCATAGCCTTAGCCACTGTGAGAGAAGCTAATTTTCTGGTTTGTGGCAAAAGCTTGTGTTTCTTGTTCAGTTTTTGCAGTCTCTGCTTTGGAGACATTTCTGAGACCACAGAGAGAGGAGGCTGCATCAGACCTGAAGTAGCACATTTAATTATCAGTAATCAGCCAATAAGAATACCGATACCAACAATTGGAAAAATGCCAAATATCGGCCATGTTATAATGATCAGCCAGGGTGATAATCTGTCTATCCTTATTCTACACCATCGCCTGCTCAGCTGCGATATATACTCTACTACATGGGCTGAGAGTGTTGTAAATAATGTCAGAAGCTGGTCTGTTGGGTAAACTATGACACTATTTCTACATTACCCCACGTGTGTTTTTCTTCTCAAATATGTACAGCAACAACAAAAAAGTACTCATATGGCCAGATATCGGACTACTTATATGCCTATAGTTATATAACTGTGATAGGTCAATATTGGCCGACCAATGTATCAGTTGGGTTCTTGTACCCACCACTGCGTACTGGGAACCTCCACAAGACCTGCTGTTTTGGAAATGCTCATTTAGTTATTACAATATGTTCCTTGTCAAAGTCGCTCAGACCCTCACAATACCCATTTTGCCTGCTTCCAACACATCAACTACAAGAACTGACTGTTCTCTTGCTGCCCAATATATCCCCTGTCTTGGCAGGTGCCATAGTAACATAACAGTCAATGTTTTTGACCACTCCTGTCAGTGGTTTTGAGGCTGATTAATCTATATTGCTATTACACATCTATTGCACTAATATTATATTACTATATATTCATCTTACATTATTTTGTGCAATTGAAAACCAAAATTTAGTATTGAAAAGTTGAAGCATTGAAAAGCCATTAGGAAACATTGTTTGCTACTCATATACTCAAAGCATGCTTTTTCTGTGCCTCCCCCCCTTTTTGCAGGTTATTATGCTAATTTTCTGTAGGCTAAATTGTTTCTCTGACAACAATGATCAATGTGCAAAACATGTCCACATAACCTTTGTTACAATTCTCCTATATTTCTCCTTTTTATGTAAGCACCTAATCACAATATCCATATTTCCTTTGTTGTCCAATTTAACATTAATTAATTGCGAGCAACTTGTGAGCCATGTGCATTTCTTTGTATGATTACCAAAAATATTACAGCAGTCATAGTTTTACGGTTGTGCTGGCATGTAAGTATAAAAAAGAGCAATTACCTCACTACTTGTGAGGCATAGAGACATTACAGGCCAAAAGGTTATGGCTGAGTGGTTGTGGTCTTTTGAAAAATAGTATAAAGCCAAAAATCGATATGAGGAAGATGAATTGGCAGGAAAAACTGTAGAGGGAAAGTGAAGAAATGCAGTACTTTCACCCTGACAAGAGAGATTCCTTTTTTTTTTAGCTTGCCTTTTAAAATTACAAACACACAACTGAGACTGCATTTCGTGCAAATGACACAAGATCAGCAAATGTTAAATACTTGAATAATGCATTTTTCAGCTTCAAGTTGCATGCTTTAGTTTTACTCATGGTCTGTTTTTTGGCATTCTTTTTAGTCCTTTTGTGTTCCATGTTTATGGTCCCTTTCCCTTTTTCCTTACCCTCTGTCCAGTGCAAAAGCATAAACATGCATGAGCACAGGCCATGCTAGAATAGTGTTGTGTGGATCAGTTTAAGCCACTGTTTGTTTCCCATTTACAGAACCAAGGCTGTGGACAAACACCAGAATATTTTTTCCAGCAGACCTTTGACATCATTTTGATGACACACAGACTTGTAATAAGGAGAAGGACTCATCTTTCATTCCTATGTTGTGCCCAGAATGCCTGCTCATACATTATGTAACGGGTTGATTGGATATGATCTACCTTGAACACTGTACAATCCTACATCATACGCAACTATGGGTCCTCAGCTACTCATAAGAAGCAGCTAACTCAATATTATCAGTATTATCACTAAAGACATTGTCTTAATGCTGGTTTTTACCTGCCGTAATGTGGAAAGAGAAGGAGAGCAATCTTAGCATTATGGTGGAAGCCCCCCAAAAAAAACTGATGGAGGAGGTTAAGAAGAAAAAAAACAAGAAACTAACTAAACAATTGGTCGAACAAGAGTAAATCTAGGACTAGCTTCTTATTGATGGTGAGAGTTTTGTGAAATAAAACCCCCCAAGACAGACACTAGACTGTTTGACTAGTAAGTAAATTTAGCTGCCTTACTGTAGTAAGTCTTGTGTTGCTGCACTGTTTCTTGTTGTGTGGTTGTGTCAGTGAAATTGCAGACTCACTAATTTTTAATCAAGAGTCAATTCAGCCCATTTTGACAGAGATTTAGCAGCTAGCTAGACATCACGATGGAAAGAGATAACATCTACTTTACTCAGCTGGTACTATACAGTAACTTCTCACACTGGGTTGTCACCAGTGTTGCCAACTCCTCAGTAAGGAAAGTAGCTATTGGCTGTCCTAAAAGTCGCTATAAGTCGCTAAATGATGTCATCACCTAATTTGCATAATTATGCATTTGCATGTAATTGTAAAGCACGCTGTAGGAGAGAGGAATAACGTTGTGGAAGAGACAAAAAGTAAAAAAAAAAAAACGCCCTAAATATGTTTAGAACTACAAATGAGCATTCTTCTGTTGATTCTTGTTTTGTTTTTTTTTGTTTTTTTTATTTTGCCATTGAAATAGGCCATCACTTCTCAAAATAACCTCAAGACTAATGCTTTGTCTAGACCACATGTGTCAAACTCAAGGCCCATGGGTGAATGTGGCCCGCGGGGAATTTGTATTTCTTAATCCGGTCAATTAATGACATTTATGTTATTAGAACAGGGCTCCAGACTGCAAACAATATGGCTGAATACACAAGCTTTTTGTGTGTAGGTTGAAATTTAACATGCGAGTGAATGATGATCATTGGCTGATCTGGTTCCTTCCGTCACTAGCTGCTGCGCATGTTTCTGTGATTGGAAATAGTTCAGTTTCTTCCACATTGACTCAGTCTCTCCATGCCTGATTTGTAAAACTGTCAATTTCACTGTTACCACGATCCAATAATGAAACAATAATGAAACGATGTACAGCCGATTATGTTAAATAACAGTGAGGAGAGAGGAGGAGGCTGGAGGAGAGGGAGAGGTCCGACACACCTGGTGATAAAACTGTTCAGGTGCAGCAGAGAGATCTCCCAAGTTAGTTAAGAAGAAACAGTAGCCCAAACATTCAGTGTTGATGGCTCAAATTTTAACATCGATCACAGTTTTGTCTTTATAAACATGATCCGCTGGTATTGACATTTAAAATTCGATCTGCTCGTAGAAAACTCTGCTAATAGAAAACAGTGCAGTTGATAAAAACTCACTCGGTTTCAACTGCTACGCCGCTCTGTAAACCAGTGGCGGCTTTGCGCACGTGCAGTTCATTTTCAGTGTGGACGCAGTGTGGTGTGGGTCTCCTCTAATCTGACTGCAGCTGGGAATGCTGCGGGACGCTACTGTGAGACTGACCGCCTGTGAATGCTTTGGGACGGGGGAGGGGCTCACGGCAGTACCCGCTACTCGTTGAGGATAGTGACTGCAGAACGATACGTGCTTTCACGTCAGAGTCGCCAAACACTGGAGGAGTCGCTAGTCGCTAGTCGCTTTTGACAAAAAAAAGTCACCAAGAGGACTTCGAAAGTCGCCAGATTTAGTAAGAAAGTCGCCAAGTTGGCAACAGTGCTTGTCATACTAAGTTGGCTGTTCAAAATAACTTTAATTTTTGCGACCAAGTATTTCATATTAAACAGTATTCTACATGTGTTGTTGTATATTATTGTAGCATGCAACTACATTTGGGTCAGAAAATATCACTAGTTGACTTCTGCATTATCAATGTTTTTGTTAATTTGTGCTCAAAGATGCGACTTTTCATGATGGCGTCAAATTTTTTTCATATTTTAACTCACAAATAATCAGAGATTATTTGATCTACTTGTACAATATTGCAGATTGTGAATCAGTGATATGAGAAATAACAGTGGAAATTTAGGTTTTTATCTTTCCTGAGATTTTGTCATTCAAACATACAGTAGCTTTAAATTTCAATGTCCAAAAAACGTACCAAAAGTGGGTCTGCGGATGGAAGATGGAGGATGCAACAACAGACCAGTGCCATCACTGCCAGTAGCACAACTGAAAAACAAGCACCTCTCAGTTACCATAGCAATTTTACCCTTTGATTTTTACTTTACTTAAAACTTGCCATTCTTCAAGGGTCAAATGCCGTTTTTCCAGTGGACAAAGTGTAGCCAAATGTAGAACATAGAAAATGTGGTTCATGAATATTTGAGAGAGTGAGTGAATAGATTTGAAAAGACTTGTAGCTCCTAAATGGAAACATGCATGCTTGCAAGTGTGTAGCCTTTTAAGTAATTTACTTTGATTCTAAACCAACAGGTTGAATTTGAAATTGAAGAAAAGATGTAGCTAAATACGAGAAACAAAGAATCAGAGCTATATTTGGTCAGTGTTTTTAAATGTGGTGCAGGATATTGGTCATGTGACTTATATCTCACACCAGCACTATCCAAGCTTGGTTGCTAAAACCAGTTTTTGGAAGCCTTGGTTGAGTGTGTCCGAGTATTAATGCCTTTGCGCTTTCCTTTAAAAGAAGTGTGAGTAATGGCTCTTAGATATTATGTCCTGTGCACTTTCTTTTTTTCTGGAATCAGCACTAAGGCCTTTTAGCCACAGATACACGCATACGCTGCAACATTGCTGTGTTCTTTTATTACATCTTTGATGCTCGCTGCACACATAGTCCCTCAAACTGGGATGAGGCGTGAAGTGATGTAATCAACTATTTCAATTACGTTGATTAATATGCTGTGGAGAGTCCCCAGAGAGCAGTGAGGGATCCACGAGGAGGGATTTGTGAAGAACTTGGTGATTACTTTTTAGTGTGTGCGCGAGAGAGACGGAGACGCAGCTTGGAGGTTAGTGTTGCTTGATGGAACGGGTTAATGCTTCAAACTTATCGTTTCCATGACAACGGCAGTCTCAAGAAAATGTAAGCTTGATGAAGGAGCTGTACTCGTGAACTGAGTGACACTTTGTTTGCGAGAGTGTAAGTGTTTTCGTCTTTGGTCTTGTCCTCCCCCCCCCACTTCCCTAATCATGTCCTGATTGAGTGAGACCTCACATGCCTTCTACGTGGGTTTTATTATGTTTGTTAGTATGCATAGACTTTATGGAATTCTTAAACGGGCTCTTTTCATCACTGACCCGAGACACTTCTTGAGCCACCGGTTTGATTTGAGAATCAAATAAGCAAAATCAGATCCCCGTGTTTGTGTCTGTGTTTGTGTGATAGGGATTCATGATGAATATGTAAACACAGCCAGCAGACTGGGAGATGCATTTAGAAGCCTCTGCAAAGCGGGCTACTCTGTTTTTCTGTTAGTGTGCCATTTCTGAAGATCACATTTTTGTGTACTTTGATCTTTGATGAAAATCTGCCCATGCTGTATGATCATGCACAAGAAATAAGGCTATACGCAGCCTAACCCAGATAGCCTTATTTCTTGTGCATGATCAAGGTGTGCAGGCCGTATGGATTCATCTGCCAAGGCCAAGGCAGGGTTGGGTTTTTTTTTTGAGGAATGGCTGAAGTGATACTAGAAGAGCCTTGTTATCCAGAATTGGGGGTGACAGCCAACGCCAGGGGACAGACTGATAAGGGACACTTGTTCTCCCAGTAGACACACTCTTCTTTCGATCTGTCTGACTTTCCCCCTTCTTTCAAATTTCCCATGGCTATCACACTGTTCTCTTCTATTCTTGCCCTCAATCATTTGTTCACTTACACTTCCCCCTGTTTTCCTCGTCCTCATCTGACAATCATTCCCTGTCAATTTCAGTCATTAGGTCATATTATATGTGACAGTCAGCGTCACTTGTTATCCTCCTAATCCTGCATACATAATTTACATGTTCATGTGTCTTTGGTCAACTAAAGATTAAAATGTGTGACTTTGAAACCACGAGAGCCTAATATGTTGCTTCTAGCATCTCAGATAGACTTGATTTTTGTGGCATTTGACACTCAACAGTGTGTAAAGTTGACCAAGAATGGTGCAGTGACCAAAAAATATCCAGTTAGCTGTTGCAGCCCGGGGGATAGAAATGCCATTTGATGCAAGAGGTCACAGAAGAGTGGGAAAATGTATTCAAGCCAACGCGCAGGCTAAAAGGAAACATCCGAGTAACCTCTCAGTACAACAGTGATGCACTGAAAGGGTGTTTCAGGTCATTTTGGGGCACACAAGTCAGATTTCTGTCCTTGAAGCATATGGATTAGTATTTGCTGTGCTTCACTTTTAGTTAAAGATGCCTGTAATATCCAAGAGAGGGTAACGGAGGAGTGAAAAACTTGTTTGAAATGGCTTACAGGCTGGGCTGCAACAAATGTTCATTATTGGTTTATGTGAAAACTAATATCTTTTTCTCTACAAACTGTCAAAAACTGAAAAAATGAGATTCCCATTTTGTTAGAGCCCAAGGTTGTTTTGTCTGACCAACAGTCTGAAATCTGACACTGTGATTTGCAAACCACTTCTGCCCTGGGCAAAATGAGCAAGAGTATGCAGGGTGTGTTGTTCCATATATACCTACACAGACTAGGCTGCAAATGTACCTGTAACTAAATCAAAACATTCTCATATAAACCAACAGCTTTATGTATTTAAACTGATCTTGGTATATTGTATGATCATTTTTACTGAAGGTCCACCTAATTTTCTTTTCGACAGCCTTCAGCCGCATTGTACAGTGTGTATGAGAGGATGGGTTTTTGAGATATATCCAATAATACATTTCCAAAGGAGTTATTACTAGATTTTACTTCTGAATCTGCTTTTTGGTTCCTAAAAATTTCACTCGTGCAAGTAAACTAAAGCTGACACCTACTGTACATCTTCCAGCACATGCCTACCCATCTGCATCATTAGTGATGAGAGTAGAATGCATGCATGCCTTCCTGTCTCCTAATGCATTTGGCCTATTAAATGGTGAGTCCAGCATTATTCTTAGTTAACCTGCTCAGCCATTGCTGAGTGGCTTGATTAGCTGGTGAACAGCACTAATCGTGTGATTGTCTTGTTGCAGTCAGTTTAATTTAGCAAACACTGCTACAAAATGCCTTACAAACCAGGGTTGGACTCTGCTATTGTTGCAATAAAGTAAATGAATTAAGCCCCCAAATATTCAAGAAACCATTTAGCAGTGGTAAGTAGCCTTCAGATGGTGAAGAGTGCAGGAGAACACCAGAGTAACACTACATGAACAGAGACTCTTTATTTCTCCTCTGTGACAGCGAACATAAAACATGGACTACAATATCTTGCTTATCCATGGACATTACAACTAACTAAAGAAACTTTACTAAAAGAAATGTTTTTGGTCATGCGACTGTGACTGCTGGAATTTCTCTCACACACCATGGATACTCACATCCCACAACTAACCCACTAGCCTACGTCACCACCTTCCTTGAAGGGGATGTGCAGTCAGGCTGTGGATGTGCTATCCTCACCTCCACTCCAGGCGTCATAATCTGATGCCAAAACGCAAAATAAAAAGTGCAGAATTTCAGCAAACCGCTTTGAGGGCCTGTAACTCTGAAAATATTCATAGCATGAAGGTAAAATTTTGCATGGTTTCATTAAATATATTAAACTTATTGTACATAAAACACCATGCTTATTCTGAGGGGGTCAGGTGGGAGGCATTGATTGATTTTTCATGGAATGACCCAAATGATACCCAACCAGATGGATTTATTCAGTTGTCATACAGATGATCAGTTGTTATCACGTGATAAGCAAACTCCATTAGCTGATGAAGACTGTGAGATGTGGTTGAATGCTCCTTGTGATTGTACATACTGTGCAATCACAACATTCCCCATGCAGACCTTAGTGTCCATCTGTGTTGCTTTCCTCCAAGTCTTGACAGACATAAAAAAGTCAAGACTTTTTTATGTCTGTTTTATTTTTAAACAATCTAAAATAAAACAAATGCACTTTTCAAGCTCATGGTATGATTTTATATTATGATGGTGGTTTATACAACGATAGCACACTTCCTTGAATTAGAAAACAATTAATCAGACATAGTGCCAGTTTTTAGCTAATCCAGTGAATTAAATACCTGCCAGAACAAAGTGTTTTATTTGATTGATGCAAAACCCCTGCAAATCCAATACTGTAAGAACGCAAACCTGCTCATTGATTTGCAGCGCTGCCAGCAACTAATTCAACTACAGATGGTGTATTAAAGCTATAACTGCTTTAGTTGAAACTGTATAATCTCTACTGTTAACAGATCCATAATCATGATAACACCTAACCCTAATGTGCCTTATAGAGCTCTCTACGTCTCTTGTTGGCAGTGAGATTGTGTGTCCAGAGCTGGATAAACACACCTCTCACAGCGGCCTTATCATGGTGGTTATAGACCCTGGCTTATTCCGCTCCCTGACAGCTACCTTTAGAGCTAACTAATAGCTCTGCCACCCACCTTTAATTGGAAATCTATGGCTGCATTTATTTTAGAGCACAGCTGACAAGCGCAAGTCTCCTCGTTTATGTATTATCAAACTGCAAACAATCAATTACTTGTGGACAGGACCTGATATTTCATGGCCAATGCCGTTATCAATACGTAAGCAGGCTGAGAGGAAGGGGCTGAAGAAGAGGGACTGGGGAACAGATGGTAGAGTGCATCAGATGAAAGCTCTTCTTTAGCCGGGCAGTACCAAGAAGCATGGCCTTATCGTATGCTGCGAGTGTGTGAGAGGACGAGAGACAAGGGCTCTTAGGAGTTGCCTGTTAGATGTTGGTAATCCTTCCTGTTCCTTCATCATCTAAGGAACTGGTCTCAAAAAAGGGGGCTACTGAACTGTGTACACTCACCTTGTATAATAAGCAAGATGATTGTGTGTGTGTGTGAGTCTAAAATGGGAAACCGTAAAAGGGATTCACTATCGCGTTACCTTGTACTGAAACACATTTGTCTGGTTTCATAGGCTTTAAACAGACCGAGGAAATACAGAACTTCCCTGCTTTCTGTTGCAGCATTTTCGTGTTGGCACATCTTTAGTGGTGCATTTTACATTAAAGAACAATGACTGGTTTTAAAGAAATGACGAAGGGAGCAGCGATAGCGTTGGAGATGGAGTAAGCTACTGCAACTAGGAGTATGGTGGAAAACTTAGGAAGCATACATGAAAGTTTGTAACACTCTAGATAAAAAAAGAAACATTCAGAGGTAGAATTACAGGCTAAAGAAGAAAGCGATTGATGGAGAGGCATACATCATAACACTTCGACAATATCTGGATAATTGCTCTTACTGCTAGAAGACAAATGGTTCGCACAGCAGGTTTAAGCATGTTCTGAACCCTTGCATACATAATAAAGCACTTGCAGTTGTACAAGACGTCCAAATAAAATAGCTTATTTTGAATACTGGAAAAAGAAAAAGATGCAGCTTCAGGCAAGTGATAACTGTTAACATTTTTTTCAAAGTAGTTTTTGATTAGTGATTCTCAACCAGGAGCGCTTTCCTTATGGGATTGGCTCATTTGGAAATAAAAAAATAAGAAAAATGACAGTGAAAAACTGCAAAATTACCCACATACTGAGTCAACTGTAATACGTGATGGCGTCTGTGAAAATTAGTTAAAAGGTTTTGGAGACGTGGTTGAAAGAAACAGCATGAATAGCTGAAATTGTTTGGTAAAGTAATGGATAATTGGAAATTGTTAGCTACTGTAAAAGTAAAGGAGAAATGGTTGAAATAGCTAAAACTAATGGATGAATGATGGGCTAGTGCAACTTGTAAAACATCTTTAAAAAAAAATCTCTACATTGACCGATTAATTGGGTAGAAAAATAATAACAATAACCACTATTGTTGATAAAAAAAAAAGGGCCTTCGAGATCATCTGACAGACATCTGAAGATATATCAGGTAAAAAAAAAAGTGAACCACTGCTTTACATCCTCAAAATAAAGGCTGTGAAAAAGGTCAGGAAAGAGGGTGTGCGTGATTGTAGGTGTTCTACATTCTTCAACACCGATGACGATAAGACAAGGTCACCTGTGCCTCAGCGCTGTCATGGGGAAAGATCAGTAGGTGTTTTGGCCTAACTTTGTGATTTAATGCAGTGTGGATAGGGACTTTGACCTACTGCATGTACTTTGTGTGTGCACTTGTGATGGCTGTATATGCCTGCATTTGTATGTGAGCGAGTGTGTGTCCAGGACTTTGTGATTTAAAGCCGTGCATTCAGGGGCCAATTAATCAGAATGTGGTGTCACCATGAGAGGGGCTTATGAATGTGTTGCCCTCTCCCCGGGAAACTGGATGCACAGCAAAGACCTTACCTTGATTATGAATACATTAAAGACCTTCTTCCACTCAGCAGCTCTGCTTTCCGCTGTTTCCATCTTCACAATCTCTTCATTCATCTTTTGTTTCCATGCAGAAAAACTCAAATGCCCTTTCAGAATCAGCTCGTTGCTGGTTTGACCACAAGGTTTTCTGTAAAAATGAAAATTCAGCGACATATTGTGCTTTGGATGCCCCTGAAAAGCACAAAAAAATAACTCATAATCTTGTCGTGTGTCTTTCAATACCGTTTTTTTTATCCTTCATTGCTGATTTAACTGCAAAGCACAGGCCATAGTTTGAGAAGGGCATACATTTAATAGCCCACATTTTGAAGTCTTTAACAACAGGTCATCAATTTAAATGATCTTTTTTTATTTATTTTTTTATTTTAACATGCAGTTCATCAGCAGGGGCATACACGTTTGTCAGGCTGCATGAGGCTTTTGAGAGGGGATTGATGGTGAGTGATTAATTAGCATAGTAATTGATAATTACTCAAAGATCAGCGGGGCCATTGTTTCTGAGACGGCTCAACATGTTTTCCCTCAGGTTTAGGTCAGCTCTAAAAGGAGAAATATAATTGAGTGCATTGTGCCTTAATTAACGAGCTTGCACTAATTACAGGAAAATGGGGGACGAGGCCACACACACTCACATACACCTACCCACACACACTCGCCAATTTCATTCTTTTCATTTTTGGTCCACTAAGTCACCTTTGAACATGAGTAACTTGTGATCAAACAAACTGTTGCTTAATTGATTTCTTGATAGACAACAATTTTGATAACTGATGTAGAGGATTATCAAGTAAAATTGCTCACTGCCAGCTTCTTAAATGAGGAGTTTCTGTTTTTCTCTGTTTTATATGTTTCTAAATTACCTGTCTTTGGGTTGAGTTGGGGTAGATTATATTTATTGCAGTAGCTGACAAGGGGCCTGTGTGTGGGAGAAGCTATACCCATGCTTTCTTAACTAAATTGTAAAATGAAATCCATTTAAATAAATGTATAAAACAACACTGTATATAAAGTGCTACATTGCAAATACATTCATTGCTTTGTGTGGGAAGTGCCAGCTAAAGGAGAAACAACCAGACAATGTGCTGATATCTAAGGCAAAGTACTTGTTGAAATTGATGCTATATTCTTTGTCAGGTTCATGAAGGAAAATACAATAAATTATCCACAGTCTAAAGTTTATGAACATTAAGAGTTAGTAGACTGAGGAATACCATTTTTGATGCGCATATTTGAACATTTCTGAATTTGTCTTGGGTCGCCACAGTGTTGGTAGTTAAAGGGGAAACACTAAGTAAATCTGTAACTTCCAGTTTATCAGTTAAGAAAGGCCGAGTTGAGTGGCTACCACTAGTTCAGACATGGCTGTATCAATAGTACAACAGAGAGAACCAAGGAGTGTAGATTTCACTTCTTGTTTGCTGCTGACATTCAGGTTTGGTTTCTTTTAAGCACTGCTACAATCCTCCCCAAGTTGCAGTCCAGTACTTGTTTTAATAATGGTAATGAAGGTTTCTAGACTGCTCCCGAGTATTTGTTTCTTTTTTAAAGATTATCCTTTGGCTTATGCCTTTACTACAGTATACACCGATCAGGCATAACATTATGACCACCTGCCTAATATTGTGTTGGTCCCTCTTATGTGGTCAAGAATACTCTGAACCATTGGGCATGGACAAGAGGACCTCTCAGGGTGTCCTATGGGGTCTGGCACCAGGACGTGGGCAGTGGATCCTTTGGGTACTCTGGCTTGTGCAGTGGGG
>OMNN01003732.1:25669-37807 GCA_900302755.1 Chromis chromis
CAATTACACATTGTTTGTCAGCAGCATTAAATGAAATTTCTAATAGGAATACAACGAACCAGTGGTTTCAATTATTGTACACAACCTGTAGCAGTCTCCTGATCTTTTGGGGGGTGTAGTAACTAAACCAGTACTGATAATAATGATAATAATGATGATATTTAAAAAATTAAATACTGATATCATGTGAATAATGCATATGATAATATTCAAAGTAATCCAGCAGTAAATATCTACTCCAACATAGGAACAACATACAGTACAGTTATGGTTACAGACCCTCTCTGCCTCTCTACACTTGTATTTTGAGTGTAGCTCATTTGCCAAAAAAGGAGACAAAACACCCAATGACCAAAGATGAATTTGACTCATGCTTTAGTATACATTAGTTGTCTTGATCAAGTTTTTTTTTTTTTTTTATATTTAGTATCTGCTGAAACGCAATACCATTTTATTATTTAATACACACTTCAAGTGTGTAGAGCCTGTTACTGTTTAATACTGTAGAAAAGAGGCGAGCAATTCTGTTTGCAAACTGAGAGCATTGTAAGAATTTAGCTAGTAAAGGAGCACAGTGATAAAGACTTCTAAGGGACTTCAGGTCAGCGAATCACTGTTAAATTAAGATTAAGATCAACTAGGACACCCCAGTGGAACATTTGATTGACGATTTCATGTTTTAGCATGATGAAAGATGTAAACAATAAAGTGGGCATAGGTTTATATGGATAACGGTCACTTAAAAATTCTTGTGATTGTCCGCCAATCACAATCTTCGGATAAGGCATGGGACATCCCTAGTATAGATTGCCATAATATTTACCATAAATACCTCATGAATTCACGATAATAGTGTAGAGGAAATCAGAAAACCCTAGAGGGAACTACAGTTTAGGAAACTAAAGCTGTGTTTCTGCACTTGGGGATTGAGTGTTTTTAAATTCCTAACTGGTCCCCAGTGGTGTAAAAGGCATCACTGTGTCTTGTACGGTGTTCCACATTCTATGTATTGTATTGTATATATGGTGCAACTGTTCCGTGGTCCACCCTTTTCATAATGCTTTATTTATTTATTTACTGCTTCTTTAACTTGGACTCACTCTCACTTTTTAACTTACACACTGTACACAAAGCCAGACATCGTGTTGCTGTCAGCGTGTACACTGCTACTGTTCTTGCTTTTGTCCAGTAGTGGAGCTGGTGCTGTGATCCCAATGTGCTTTTGTATTGTGTGAGTATGAATATGAGGATGTTTGCCATGTCATCTGTTTCCAGCTGTTTGTTTGCTTGTGCATACAGGAAAGGTCAGAGCAAATGACCCATGGCGTCCCCACAGGGAAGAGGCTCATCAGACATATGCGCACATACACACTCACACACAGCCTCTAAAGACATCCAGACCTGTGTGAGATCACATATAAATCTCTGAAATGCTCTCACCTTGACCTGGATAACCAGATATGTATTTTCGCCACTCAGTCCAGCTTTTTTTAGCCTCTGCACTGCAGTAACACCATATATGCTACAGTGCTAAAAGCTTTAGGTTGCCATGTTGCTCAAAATCAGCAGGGAGGAGATATTGTGTAAATACTGCACTCCGATGGGACTTTGAGAGAAATTCATCCCTGTAACTCTTTGCAGTCATGAAATATTGAGTGCGATGGTATCAAACTGCAAAGAAATACAGGTCTCACAACAGAAGAGGAACAATCTATAAAGAGATGTGATGATTCAGTTTGATAATATTTTCAAGGGAGTGAGGAATAGGCAATAAGGTTCACCCCCAGTGACAGGTAGAGATGATATCTGTGTCTTACATCAGGCCTCCTGTTGGGTGCAGTCCTCAAGCTTAGACATAATGGTTTTTACTCCCTCACTTAATCATTCCACCACCAAACAGTTGGACACGGGATGAGTTATGATTGTAAATAATATCCAGAAGCACTGCACAATAAACCTTCCATAATGCTGCGTAACCTTAACGCTACATGGTACTGTTACCTGCTGTAGCTTGACCACTCCTATTCAAAATGCCTTACAGGTATGAGAACATTTCATCCATCAAGCTTTCTTGTTTCCCTTTTCTATTTTTTTCTTTTTTCCCCCATTAATCTCTATTATTGCTTTGGGAGTCTGAGCTGCGATAACATTGATTTGAATCTTAACCTTGTGTACATGTCTTCTGGTTATAGTGAGAGCTTATTAGAGTGATTTGGTATCCAGTGAAGTATTAAGTAAAATAGTTTTTTCACACTGATGTGGAGAGTTTTATTTCCTTGATGGTGAATGTTGTCAACATTATAAATTTAATTTCAGTAGCCCATATAATATTCTTAATTAAATCTGTAATTAAAAGTTCTTTTAGCCAGATTTTCCTCCTAATATGATGCAATATACCAGACTTCATCCCCCTAAAACCTTTTGGTAACCTCTCAAGCCTTTGGCAATGTTTTTAAATTTGATTTACTTGCATTTTTGAATTCAGTAAAAACTGTGAGGCGAAAATATACAACCTTGGGCTCTATGAATAAGGAATTTTGATATACAATAAGTCTTCTTGTTCCTATAAACAGGGCCGAGTGAGATTTGATAAATTTTTACCTCTGCCTAAACAAAATTATAAGTTGGGGTGCATAACATCTTTATAATGACTCGGTAAACACTAGAGATGCAGATTTTAAACATCCATCCATTTTCTTCCGCTTATCCAGCATCAGGTCGCGGAGGCAGCAGACGAAGCAGGTCATTCCAGACGTCCCTCCCCCCAGCAACGCTTTCCAGCTCTTCCTTGAGGATCCCGAGGTGTTCCCAGGCCAGACGAGATACATAATCCCTCCAGTGGGTTCTGGGTCTGCCCCGGGGTCTCCTCCCAGGCGGACGTGCTCGGAATACCTCCAAAGGAAGTCACCCCGGAGGCATCGGGATCAGATGTCCAAACCACCTCAACTGGCTCATTTCGACGCGAAGAAGCAGCGGCTCTACTCCGAGCTCCCTCCGGATGTCCGAGCTTCTCACGCTATCTCTAAGGCTTAGCCCAGCCACCCTGCGGAGGAGCCTCATTTCGGCCGCTTGTACCCACGATCTCGGTCTTCCAGTCACTAGCCAGAGCTCATGACCATAGGTAAGGGTTGGAACGTAGATGGACTGGTAAATTGAGAGCTGAGCGGTAAGGCCAGTACAACAGCCGCATTACCGCTGACACTGCACCAAGCTGCCTGTCCATCTCACGCTCCATTTTCCCATTACTCGTGAATAAGATCCCGAGATACTTAAAATCTTTCGCTAGGGGAAGCAACTCCCCCCCCAATCCACCGGTTTAAAGAGAACCAGTAGGCAGATTTTAAACAATTTTTGTTAACTGGCCATGTTAACAATCGAGAAACGATCAATCATTGAATTAAATGATCACTTTTTCCACCTGCTGACAAAACTGTTTTAAAACACTGTCACTGCAAAATATCTCAGTTACAATAGGAACTGAAAGAACTTGAATAAAAACAATGAATTCATTTAAAATCCAAATCCAAACCAGGTACTACAGCAAAACATACAACATAGTTTATGGCATGCATGTCCCTCATTATTCCCATTATCCCTTTATTGAAGAATTTATTAACGGCAAGTCGTGAATCAACAATTAGTCATCACCATCTGAAGTAAACACTGATGCTATTGAACCTGTTCTTAAAATTATAAACCACAACCCTGCTACAACAAGCAAATTTAATGCAACACTTTAAAGCAAGACTGGTTTATCTAGTTCAGTCATAGCAATACTAGGTCTCCTCTTTATTTTAGCCATTGGGAGAGAAAGTGTTCCATACAGTTTTTCTGGCCCATAAACCTTCATGATATTAATGACACACAATATACTAATAAGACAAACTCCCTTTTACCTCCAAATGGTGGATTTTTTATTGCATGGTGGCCAAAATAATAGTAACTTTCTCACTCTGAATAGTCAAACCAAAACATGGCACAACCCAAAGGCCATAGAATGAGGTACTTTAAACACTATACAAACGTCAGTCTCTATTAGGCACAATGTAAAATTTAACAATATACCAAATAATTCACCATGGGTCGTCACATGGCTACTAAATGGCAGCCCTTTTTGAAAGGCAGTACAGTAAGTTATTGTCAAAACTGTAAAAAAAAAAAAAAAAAAAAACTTGCACATTGCAAACCACTGACAGCAAACATAAGTACAAACTGCACAGATGTCCACCTTTAGCATATCAGTAAAGCAATAAACCAATTTGAGCTATATGGTCATGTGACCATATAGCTCAAACAGAAGCTATATGGTCTTTGTTATAATCGTTGGAAATGTCTTGCTGTGAGCTATCACAAGATTTTAAGTTCATTCAAAACAGAATTTGGGTAGCTACTCAAATGTAACCAGCAGAGGGCATGAAACTGTCTGTTCTTTAGTGAAGCTTTCACCCTCAACTCACAGATCAGGGGCCCACAGTAGTGGATGAACAGGAAAGTTTATGATCAGAATGACAGAGGAAAGCAGGGCACTGATTTTTCACCTTTTTGACCGCAGTAATGATGGAAAATACATAACTGAAATAAAGATTTTTGCTTCTGTTTGGCTATGTTCCAACCCTTAGAAACCCTTAGAAAACATCTTTCCTGTTTTTCTCCTGGGATTTAGCACTTATTTTGCATAATATATTGTTGTTTGCTTGATATAGTTAGTACGACGAGACTGTCTAGTTATATGATACCAAACATGTTGTCGAGGCACAACAGAAAAATTCTACATTTATGTTTCAAATGAAACTGAGCATTATACTGTAAATGTCATAATTTGAAGGTCCCATGTTGTGCTCCTTATTAGGCAAATTATTGGAAGTCTCACATGTCAGCTCAAAATATTCCAAGATTTGAATGAGTGTGTGAGACAGTCTGCCTCTTCTAACTTTCTTTCTTTCATTTACATGGAGATACAGCTGAATTCACACCACAGCTGTGAGTTTGTCAGAGCATGTCGTGATTATATAAATCTGTATTTTAGCAGTGCAGAGCAGCAGCTTAGAAAATTAAGTGACTGCCAGTTAACATTCCGACGTAATGGGCTGCATTTCAGTAACTATTTCATACTTTTGACAACATAAACAGAAAAATATATAAATGAGAACTGCATTATTGGGAATTTGGCTGTGTTAACATGTAGTATATGTGAGCACAGAGACGAGGAGAGAAGCTGTCACTGGCTGAGTTTAAGTTGAACTGAAGCACAAAAGGTGAGAACACATTAACCTACAGCCAGTCCGTGTTTACTGGTTTCAAGTCGGCTTTAAATTTACCCCATTTCTGAATGTACCTAAGCTGTGCAAATTCCAAAAAGCTCTGACACGTTATCATATGATCAAAGGTAATGGTAAAAGGAGCCACATTGGCTGCAAAACATGCTAACCCATGCTATGGTTGTGTTGACATTGCCATCAATAATAAATGCAATCCATGGGGTCTTCAGTTCCTCAGATGCTGGGAGTGCATGAAGACCCTTGTGTTCACTCTTTCAGCCAACAACAGAACATTTGTCATGCTTTGTTCATAGCTGAGATAATTCAGAGTTTGTAGAGCTGGCTCTTGCAAGTAAATAAACCTAGTGGACAGCGAGACAACAGCGCATTCTAAACAGCTCATCTCAGAAGCAGTGGCCACTAAGGGGCCAATAGAAAAACCTCCTTATACTTTCACAATTTTAATTTTACACCTCCAAGTTTACACATACAAACACATACAAAATGCACGAATAATGGATTCTTTCCATATGGGACTTTTTAAGACTCTAAAATTAAAATCATTACTACTTCTGTACTTCACATTTGCTTTTGTTTACATATCTGGTAACAATAGCTGCTGACCTTTTTTAAAATGGCTGTACTTGCTTAGTGACCTTCTCAAAATGGTGGCCTCGGGTCGTGTTTTAATAACAGATACAACTAGATCCTGGTACTGGGACCATTCTGGTGGAAAGAGTTAAGACAAAATCTTAGTGTCATGAAATTAAGTGTTGAACTGAAAGGGGGCAGTGAATTTAAGTATTTTCTTTTCATTCTTTTGTGCCTTGTCTCAGTGTTGTGTGTTGGTCTTGGCCCATGGACTCATCTAAGTCCTTGATCTTGACTCAATCCACCTGAAGCAATGTTGCTAGTATTAGTGATGTTCTGAAAGCGCATTGGCCCCAGACTCCTCCCAGCTGAAGGTAACACCTGAATCCATAAGCTACCTTCCTTACAAAGCCATGTGCTGTGTTTAAATTGAAAATAACAAATTTAGATTATGGATGCATGAATAACACTGACCTGGGAACAGAAGAAAAAAAAAGTAAACAGCTTGCAGCATTTCATTGAAAAATTCATCATCCATGGGGACTGACCTTAAAGGTACCCATGCACTGGCTATGTTTACTGTTACTGGCAGCAGGCAGAGTGTTTGAGCACGTTTTAAATTTGTTTACTTTTTGTAGTTGTTTTTGAGTCTGCTTTTCCACTTGTCTTGACCCCATTTAGACTCGCTCTAGGAGCCACATTAAATGGTCTTGGCGACAGCTTTGCTCAGTGAAACCTAATGTCATTGTGGTGGTGTGTACATGTTTGCACAGTTTGTGTAGATAAATGTGCATGCACGTGCATAGTCATGTACATGAATGCCTGCTTGTATCCTTTTGTGTGTTTATGTGTGTGTAATTGTTTGGGCTTCTGTCAGTGCAAATTTACAGCATATTCCCTGGTGCATGTGCTATATGCATGTGTGCCCTTCAGAATGTGTGTGTTGTCTGTGGGTTTTTCTCAGTGACCTGGAAGTCCTGAAAAGCAAGTGAACCCTCCACTGACAAGTCTCCCTGCAACCAGCCACATTGCTCTGTGCCCTGCCATGAACCTCTTTGTACTCTCACTTACTCCCTCCCCGGACCCCTGACAAAATCGCACATATCCTAGTACTTCTCTGTGTCCCTTTAGTGAACCCTGTAATCCCCTGCCTATACTTCTAAACTGAGCACAACAACACAAACTTATACCCTCCATGCTGTGCCGCTTGGTAAAAGCCACAGGGAGCCCCCCTGACCTCCTGCTGGCTTGCTCCATCTTCCCACGTCTGAACTGCAGCAGAAGGACACAAAGTCACTTGTTCCCAAAGGCAGACACTCTTACACCCAACACACAGGCACACAAAAACGCATGTCAATCAGTCCTGCTTGGGTTCGGGTACAGTGAAGTTTTAGTGTGTGCTGCCAAAATGCTATTCAATCCCTTATAACCACGTCTTCCGCAGTAAACTTCTCTGCAATATAGTGTGAAAAAAACAGTTTTGTCATACATTGAACTGCATCATGAGGGTTTTTATATCAAGAATACAACCTTAAGCATTGACGCATTTGAAATATATCATTATATTGCATTTCAAAAAATTGTGTGATAAGTACCCCTTCGCAGATGCTTCCACGGTGTGAGATTTAGCTGTTTTGCTTGATAGCACAAGTGATATTTTCCGAATGTGGCGACACACGAAGATCTCGCAATTCACAACGAAAACGTAAAGGATGCAATTATACTCACATGTTTATTACATAACATAAGTGTATTTTCTGCACCTGAACATGATTGTTAATTTTATGCCACCAAACCTTCATTCACCGCAGGCGGTAAAATTTCACAGCTGAGGTTGTGTTTATGCAGATCACAGGGTACGGTGCAATTTTGGTGTTTATTTTGGCATAAAATTGTATTTCGTGTCCAACACTTCAGAACATCTCTTATCACACACACAAATGTAATCAGCACACAGTTGTTTTTGAGTTGGCAGAGGAACGCATTGATGTTTCCAGGATCATAAACATTCTTTTATGTACTCAAACCACTTCAATGCTTGCACACTTAATTGTGTTGTAGGTTTAATTCCAAATGGATTTTTTTTTTTTTTTTTTGCTGTACCCGTGTGCACTCAAGTGAAGGCATGTTTTGAAATTTTTGCTCCTGCGAAAATCAAAAATTGAGATCACTCGTGCACAATAAGTAGTCAGAGCCTTTGCTGTGGCGCTCTGAATGTTAGTCAGGTTTACCCTGTTTACCCCCTGTGGCAAACTGAATTGATTGGACACAGTTTAGAAAGGCGTATATATGGACCCATTATGGACACTATATCAGAACAAAAACTGAGCCATGAATTCAAAGGAACGCTTTGTAGACAAGAGGCATAGATCAGAACAACAATATAAAACCATTTCTAATAGGGCTGAACAACTAATCAATGTCAAATCGAAATTGCAACAATGCAATTAGCAAATTGCAAAGGTGGCTAATAAATAATAAGATGAGATGCTGTAATTGAATTTTATTTAATTCAAGCAGATTGAAACTTTCAGGGTTTGTTTATGCTTAACCCCTTGATCAGTGTTTTCTACAGGGTTCAGACATGCACACTGTGGTTTGGCAGACATAAGCCCAGTCTCATTATTCAATAGCCACACTGACCCAGGGTTTAAACTGTCCTGTCAGTGGTTTTACAAATTAATGCCGTCCTCCTTGTGTGACAGTCATGCTTTTGATGGTGTCTCATGTTGTAATGCTCCTCCACATATGTTAAATCTATTACACAGTGAATATTGCACTGAAGCACTTGCAATATCTGTCAGGAAACTTTGCTATTTCCCCTATGTGCACCCTAATTTCTACAGTTTTCAGTGTTCCCAGGTACACAGGGGTTTCAATTATTGTGAAATGGAAAATGCTTAGAACAACCAAGACTGTAGGGGTTGCTGTCTAGCTAAATTAATTAACCAGAAGGTCCTTTGTCAGAAAGGTGATCTATGGTTTAACCTTATACACCGCATTCTATCAATCAGGTAGATGCAACCCATTTTTGAATGAAGCACATATAACAGCCTGCTTGCAGTTTGCCAAATGCTGTTAAATGACTTTGAAAGCATGAGGGCAAAATTCTTAGGTCTGATGAAACTAAATTTTAACTCTTTGGGCAGAACTCCCAGCACTATGTCTGGCGAATGCTCTGCTCATCACCTGGCTAATACCGTCCTTACGGTGGAGCGTGATGGTGGCAGGGACAGGGAGATTGGTGAGAAATGAGGGAAGGATGAAGGCTGCCAAATATAGAGCACTCAATTCAACAAATTCAGCATGACAATGACTTGAAGCATACAGCCAGGACAATGCTGGAGTGGCTTTGGGACAAGTCTGACTGTCCTTGAGTGGCCGAGCCAAAGCCTAGACTTAAAAAACCCACCGAACATCTGTGGGGAGACCTGAAGATGGCAGCTCAGACACTTCCCATTCAGTCTGAAGGAGCTGGAGAAGATCGGCCAGGAAGAATGAAATAAACTACCAAATGGTGTGCAAAGCTTGTTACCTCTAGAGGAAAGGATATTATTTTACTTAACTTTATACTTTGTTTTTGATTGTTAATACAAAAATCTAAAAGCATGACTTTACCATGTCTTTGCAGGTGAATGAGTCTGAATACTTTCTGATTTTTTTTAATTTATCTGATTTTTTTGTAGCACTAATTACCAGTGAGGTAAACTGTTCCCCACTGATTTTTAAGGGAATACAGTAAAATCATTTGGAATTAACACAATCCCAGGATGCGCCCTGAGCTCCAAGATATAATTAATGCAATACTTTATCTCATGTCAGTGGGATCATTCCTAATTGCACTGATACTAATATTAATAACTTATTAGTAACAGTTTTCACAGTTTTTACTTTAACAGGCTTTTACAGGAGGTGCTTTAAGGTAGACAAAGCTGTTATCTTAGAAAGGAAAACCAGCATGTGTAGGAAATTTGTACCTAAAGAAGAAAGCAAAGATTACACATTTAAATGGCAGAAGGCTCCGTGTTTGAGCTCCATCTCTCTTTAAGTGCTGAACAAAACTGAAAAAAAGACAAAAGGAAAATAAATAAAAAGGACCCAAACACCTGTGAAGCTGACGCTTTCAAGGATTCCCGCTTAAGAATGCCACTAGATTTACTCAAACATCTGGACTGTACACACTTGCTCAACAAATGCGTGATTCTCTGCAACACACCAGTTTGCCTCAGCATAACATTTCCTGTCAGGGAGGGTTTGTTAGACAAAGCCTGTGCAGTTTTTCCCATTAAAGATTCCAAATATTGAGGTTAAAAGTCCCAGCAGTGGAGGGGAGAAGCCGGGGAGAATACAAGCTGTTTGTTTGTTAAGGAGCTCATCAGGAACAAACTAGAGAGACAGACACTCTCGCTGGGGCCGTCAGTGCAGATCACAGGGCCCGAGTGTAAAGAAGAATGAGAGAGACAAATGCAAATACTTCTACAGTGAAGAGAGGAACTATGACAAACTTGCTGTTGGTGTAAATGAGTCTGTAGCTCTGCTTTCAACCTGAGTTTTGACTTATGATGCTACCATATGGTTAGGAACATTAACTTCTCAAAAAGAAAAACATACAGTGTTTTCTCTATTCATTCATTTCATTGGACTTAACCATGAACACATTTTATGTTGTTTGTTTTGCCAAATTTACAAAGGTTTTGGTGGTTTCCTGTGAGATATTTCTGG
The DNA here is from genome assembly GCA_900302755.1 of Chromis chromis. Classification (NCBI taxonomy): domain Eukaryota; kingdom Metazoa; phylum Chordata; class Actinopteri; family Pomacentridae; genus Chromis; species Chromis chromis. The sequence goes on from OMNN01003732.1 coordinate 36,241, forward strand.
GTTACTTAACTGAAAAAAGATAATGTCACATATTTCTGGCCACTAGAGGTTAGCTCTAAAGGGAGTCACCATAGACTCCTGTGTTAAAGTACACAACTTTAAAGCAGAAATAAATATGTTTACACCCTAGTACAAAAATCGGTTTAGTTAGTCAATAGCGTACTTCTCCAATTGTGACAACTGTAAGGGGGGTGCATTTTTATATAACACACTTGCTTAGATTGTATTAAGGCTTGAAGTTGTGCATAATTCATGGAGTGGCTGCTTTGAGTGACAGGTGCCTTCTTAGGACAGTAGATCTCTCAGAGATATTTGCATTGCCCACCGCAGCTCCACTTACATTCTACCTTCTTTGCTCACTCTTTGCACTAGCTGGGAGTTAGGAGAAGTCAGGCACTGCCACTGGAGCCACCACACTGAGCTTCAAAACTGCTCTTTAGGAATGTCATGGAGGGTTTGTGTGTGTATCTTTATATACAGACAATGATTTCTTTGCACCAATTGCAGCTGAGCAACAATTTAATACAAATCTGAGGGAAGTTGTGTATGTTCTGTCAGTCCTGTCTGTTCAAACAACATCATATAACCGTCATATACACCGATCAGGCATAACATTATGACTACCTGCCTAATATTGTGTTGGTCCCCCTTATGTGGTCAAAAATGCTCTGAACCATTGGGCATGGACAAGAGGACCTCTCAGGGTGTCCTGGGGTCTGGCACCCGGACGTTGGCAGTGGATCCTTTGGGTACTCTGGCTTGTGCAGTGGGGCCTCTGTCAATCCAACTTGTTCCACTGCATCCTGTTGATGCTTGATCAGAATGGGGTCTAGGAAATTTGGAGGTCAAATCAACATCTTGGGCCATTGTCATGTTCTTCAAGATGTTCCTAATTGTTTGATGTTTTTGCCATGTGGTGGGGTGCATTTTCCTGCAGGGGTAGGCCAGTGACATTTGGGATTGCCATTTGCATGAGGGAGTGTGCTTGTTCTGGGACAATGTTTATTTGGGTGTCTAAGTCTCATCAACACGAATGTTAAAATCCAACGTTTTCCAGCAGAACACAACATAGTACCAATATGATCAATGTTATTCACTTCACCTTCTCCTTATTCACAAAGAATCACTGAATCTATTCAGAGTTGCAACATAAAGATTTAATAATGCAGAATGAACAGGTAAAACAAGCACAAAAGAACAGCAACGCTTACAGATCAATTTAACGGTAACACAAAAATGCAGTTATTCAGTAGGTGAGTACACAAAGTGCAAAACCTGAGAAGTGAGGAGTGCTAGTTCTAATCTTTGAACCTTTTTTCAATATGATAAGAGTTGGAGCTAAAAGCAGAAATCAAAGAGATGTGGCTGAACAAGTAGACTGAGGCCACTTCGCACTACGACCGTGCAGTCGACAAACATCCACAAAGTGCATGAGAGCTGGTTCATGAGCTGTAACTCAGATCAGCAGGCTGTGCCACTCTGCTACCGGCTGGCGGACCGAGCGCATCATCGAGGTCCAGTGCTCGTCCTCGTTGCTCCTCTCCTTCCCCACACTCAGCTGTCCGAT
>OMNN01003736.1:3403-23313 GCA_900302755.1 Chromis chromis
TCGCCTGCTCTCAGGCTTCCACATTATCTATAATGACTATAGCTGTTGTGTTAAACAAGTGAATAAAAAGACTAAAGGGTAGTTTTTAAAGTAGTTAGAAACTAATTATGTGCACATTTCTCATTACAAACTGACCACAGGTTAAACTCTACCCTCCACATGTGAGTGGCCACATACAGACAGTTTATATATATTTAAGATGCCTGTATTCATACTAACCACTACGAACACTAAATCACAAAATGAACACACCATTTTGCAAAAACTCCAGAAAGGCTGCCCTGGCCTCCGTATGAAATTAACTTAAGACCCCTGATAGCCTCCTCATACACTTAATCTCTCAATGAGAGGTGCTCAAGTGTATCCAAAGCCTGAATTAAAAACACTGGTTTAAAACCGGCCTTGTTTCCTTTCAAATCATCTCTCTCTTCTCGCTGATAGCACCCCCTTCTGCTCTCTAAGCCTCGTCATTAACTTCCCCTGCTAAGCTGCAGATGAGGAGGTGATATGAGCTCCTGATATTAAAGTCATTCAGATGAGAGAATAAGGAGAAGTGGGATTGGGAGGCGCCACGTGTTAATTGAGGCAGGCAGCAGGTTCAGCTGGTTCAAGTAATGTGTGTGTGTTTGTGTGTGTGCTCATGTGTTGGGTAAAGGTATATTACAGATGGTTTGCACACGAATATATGAACGTACAAGTGTGCTGCTGTATGTGTCCTATACAGATGTGCACTCAGTGTACAGCTACAAAGATGGTGTAGAAAAGTACGTCTGTGTAGCTTCTCAGTGATCAAGGTCATGGTGATCATAGGAGCTTCAGTTAAAAAGATTCTCTTTCAGGTTAGTGAAGATGTTTCACTCAGTTCTGAACTGAGGAAGCCCATCGTGGCCTGTTCTTTTGATTTCTTTTCCACTGTGAGATGCTAACAGGGCTCTGCTTCTTGGCTTGTTGGTTGTAATAACTTTCAATTAGCTGATTAAGTCTCACTCAAAACAAAATAACGAAACATTTCTGATTCTAATGTGAGACCTAACATGAGATCAGAGACTGTACCGCCCCTTCCTTTTCTCATCATCTGATTAATTACAATAAATCCAAAACTAATAACTCGAAATATTATTAGACATCAATTCATAGGCCATAAAGAAAAGATTTACCTCGTGTAATAAACTAGCAAATTGTGGAAAAAGAAATTTGCAATCAACACAAAGACGTGGCTCTACAAAGCGTATTGGACTACTGGACTTCTTCAGTTATGAACTGAAGAAGCCTCTTAAAGAACCTAAAAGAGAAGTTCTAGGATGTAGAAAAAATACCCTAAGATCTTTAACTTTCTGTCACCTTCAGTTCTCAAGCTATACTATAGTTTGATTACTGATGAATAATAAAACCGGACAATAGAAGTGCTCATACATGCTTCTTGGCAGAAATGATATAAGTTATTTTACCCGTAGTGGTGAATTTCGCATTGTCTTAACATTTCCTTAGTTTAAATCCAGAGCCTTTTATCCTAGCTGTTGTAAGTAAACAGGGTGGACGAATCTTCTACAAGGCCTCCACTAAATCAGTTTTATAATGTTGTGTATTTTCAAAAAGTAGATATCTGTCAGCCTCACTGCAGCTCTTGTTTCTTGCAGTTTCTTCTCTTTTTTTTAACCCAAGTCTTCTCTTTCTCTTGTTCTTTTCCAGAGCGATAACTTGCTGAGTTATCTGACAGTGGAGGAGACTCTGACCTACACAGCCCAGCTGGCCCTGCGGAAACACTCGGCCGAAGCCATCAAGAAAAAGGTGACTTCTGACAGTTTCTTCTGGTCTTTCTGCTCTTAGTTTTCTTTTGTTTAAACTTGGCAACTTGGCATTTCTCCAAACAAAAGAACACACAAAAAGGACAACAAAACAGAACTTGTAACTACGAGAATGTCACAACATTAATGTCCCCCCCCAACCCCCATTTATTTTTTTTACCTTGTTAGCATGTCTATATACTACTTAAAATCTCCTTACTTATGTTCTCAGCCTGCATGTTTTGTCAAAAATGTTCAGAACTGTGCAAATGTCAATGCAGCTTTTTTAAAAAGTAGTCAGACTAGTCATCCTCAGCCACTTAAAAATCTAAATGTATATGTAAGTATAATCCTATTTCCTTTAGCTTTTATCTAAAACAAAGGTAAACGTCCTTGTCTTGTCCTTCACTCAGAAACATGTCAGAGAGCAGAAAATGTTCTTCCTGCTAATCAAGTTCAAAATCCATTATCTACAGTAGACCCTTGTCAGTTAACTTGACTCTCTTGTCACCTGACCTTTGGCCTCTGGCTCCTGTTTAGGTGTCATCGGTGATGGCCGAGCTGAGCCTGAGTCATGTGGCCCACAGTGTTATTGGAGGTCGTGTTTTCCCGGGGATCTCTGGGGGTGAGAGGAGGAGGGTCTCCATCGCCAGCCAGTTACTCCAGGACCCACGTGAGTAACTTTGCAGCCTGAGGAGAATTACAACAGTTTATCTGTGTATCACCAACATCAGACTTCTAAAGCATGCTATTGCTGCAAATTGAAATCACGATAATGAGGTGAATCAAGGTAAAAGCCATTATCCCAGGACTTTTTAAGTCAGAGCAGATATAGAACAGATAAAAAGAGGCATTAGAGGTGATTTTTAAGCTATGAGACACATGAGACAAGGATTATACAAAATGAGCTGTGAGACAATTTCAGGAAGGTGTCCTTAAAAGACAGGTTCACAGTTTCTCAAATCTGTCTTAAAACAACAGTGAGGGACCTATAAGAGCACTGAAACAGTTTTTGCTTGCTGTAACCACTCCTCCTGTTTACATCTTGGAAGAGATTCACTCCTAGTGTGTTTCCAATTAAGGTGATGTGGGACAAATCCTGCAGTTCTCCTTCTATGTAAAAATGCTTACCAAAGTTTAGCTGAGGCTCACAGAAAGGTACTCTCTTAGGTACCACATTCTCTCTTTGTTCCAGGGGTGTATTTATCCTAAACAATTCGGCATAAAGTGGTCTGTCAGTTTTAGGTCTACATACTCGCACTCTCTAAATAATTTAGCAGGGCTATCCTTGAATGCTGGACAAACACGGTGAGTTTAAGTATATGTATGATGAATTTAGAGGTATTATGGCCAATGAGGCACATTTGAATGTTTTGATTTTTGGAAAATTAGTGAGAACAAAGCTGAGTGAGGTGATTCAGGCATTTGAATCCCTTGGAGGTGTTTCTGTCACATCCAAATGGGAGCTCTCTGAAAGGATTATATATCTCATCTGGAAACGCTTTGGGACAGCCAAGGAGAAATTGGAAAACACTAGTGGCGATATCTGGATGCCCTGCTTAGCCTGCTGCCACTGCAATCGACTCTGGATAAGCGGAGGAAAATGTAAGATGGACAGATGACAGAAAAAATGTTGCAATGCAATTTATGCATTTCTTTTGTTTCTTCTGCTGTACCAAAAAGATACCAAACTGTAATTCCAAAACCATGTCAGCTGGTCTTGGTCAGGTTTCAGGCTGTCCGGAGGCAAAGACAACAAATGAAGTGGAAACCAGGCATTGAGTTAAATGTTTGCTAAGTAAAAACTTATTCAGGAAAAGTGTTTCCATCTACCATTATGTGTGTCAAAGACAATTTTGAATAGCGAGTTGTTCTAGAGGAATAGAAATACAAAGAGGAAACTTAATACTTGACTTGTCTAACACAAAGTGCTGAAGTCAGATAAACTATGACACACCGATCAGCCACAACATTATGACCACTGACAGGTGAAGTGAATAACATTGATCATATTGGTACTATGTGGTGTTGGATTGGATTTTAACATCGATGAGACTTAGACACCCAAATAAACATTGTCCCAGAACAAGCACACTCCCTCATGCAAATGCTAATCCCAAATGTCACTGGCCTACCCCCGCAGGAAAATGCACCCCACCACATGGAAAAAACATCAAACAATCAGGAACATCTTGAGGAACATGACAATGGCCCAAGATGTTGATTTGACCTCCAAACTTCCTAGACCCCATTCTGATCAAACTGCCAGCGTCCTGGTGCCAGACCCCATTGGACACCCTGAGGTCCTCTTGTCCATGCCAAATGGTTTTTTGACCACATAAGGTTGACCAACACAATATTAGGCAGGTGGTCATAATGTTATGCCTGATTGGTGTATACACTGGAGGGAACAATAAACTTACATGGTTCCATGCTGACAATTTTGAAGGCTTCAGTAATGCTTCACATGAATAATCGTGCACTCTGAACATGTCAGCTTCATGTCTAAGTAGCCGTGTCTCTATTTTTATGTGCATTTTGAAAAAAAGTTAATGCATAATTCTGAAAAAGCATCCCAAATTTCGTAAAAACTGTTTTTACGCTCACTTCAGGCGGTTTTTACTTTTTTTCAAAAAGAGTTGATTCGCAAAACAACATTTAACTCACATGACTGATCAGCTCATTTTCGCTTCCAGACAGAATCAAACACAGCCGATACCAGCTGACATGAAAGAAGAATTACAACTTGCCCGAATGAAAACAATTCTCTACATTTTCTCCTGTAGCATTTTGTTTGTTTCCTCTTCTTTGTTTTTTTTTCGCGGTTGACACCTGATTCAATTCAATTCAGTTTTATTCATATAGGGCCAATTCACAACATATGTCATCTCATAGCACTTCACATAGTAAGGTGAGGACCTTACAAATTTTAATTGTTGAACCCAACAATCCAAAGTTGCAAAAAAAAAAACTCAGACAGAACCAAGCTCAAGGAAGGCGGCCATCTGCCTCAACCTGTCGGGGTGAGAGTGGGGATGAGGGAGGTGGGACAGCAGATGGAGAACAGACAAACAAAACAATGAACAATTTCGCCTTAATGCCTCTTCTACTTTGTTTATTATAGCTATGAATAAACTACCATCTACCACCACCTTCTGATGACACCATGCAGCCTGGTTTATTTGCTCCAAGTAGTTCATTTTAAACGTGCCTCATTCACATTTTGTTTTGACATTTCTTTAACATTTCAAAAGTTCACCTCATATCCACTTGTCTATTACATAAAAATACACCTCGTCACAACAAAAAGAGACAGGAAACATGGGGAGAGACAGTGAGGGAATAACATGTAGCATGTGGTGACTTGCTGCTCAGGACATTTGTGCCCACGTGGTATGTGCCCCAACCACTCAGCTACTGGGTCGCCCCAGGACTTTGTCACAATTCATTTCCCATTCAGATAGTTCAACAGCTTGTTCACCTTAAGAGAAAGGTGAGGAGAGGATAAATTCACATGGAAAAATATTCAACCAAAGAAAATTAATTTTGTAGTCTCCTTGATGTCCTTGTTACCTAATAATGAATGCTAATTACAGGTATTTGATGTGTGCGTACACTAATGAGTCTGTAGGAATGTGTTTCTGATGGTATTTGTGTATATTTCAACTCACAGAAAGACACATGTCTGTGTGAATGACTCCTCGTGTAGGCATCCTGATTTGTGTGTGTGATTGCGTGTGTGCATAGCTCAGTCGTTTGCTTGTGAGAAGTGAACTCCTGCTTTTCTTTGAAGGAGGCCCCGCGGCTGTTCGTGGCTTTAATCTCATAATGGCTTCAATAACAGCAACCATATCTTCGTGACAGCGATTTCAAAGGCCTGGCAGGTTTAATGTACTGTACACCACAATGCACACTGACAGCACAACACAAGGCACCAGAGAATAGATTATGAAATGCCTTACCTCAGCAGAACAAACAGGAGAGAGGAACAGGATTGTAAACTGATTGGCAGTTTGGCACAATGTGCCATGAAAAAAAGTGTTTTTCAGAAAGACAGGCTGTTCAGAGTGGATCGGTGCTGTAGTTAAAGGTTGTGAGTTATGACAACACAGTAATAGAGGATGATGAATTGGTTTAGAAATGACAGATATTTGGGTCTGGATTGCATGAAACTGTCACTTCAAACTACACTTGTACAACTGTAATATGTTACCGAGATGCTGCAGTGGTGTCAGTGTAATAGATACACTGGGTTTACTTAATGTTTTATCTATTCAGGTGACACTTTTTGACTATTTTTGTTACTGTTGCATACTTATAATCTGTAACAGTGCATCATCTACACAGTAAATCTGTGAAATAAGCAGTAAAAAGTATAATATTTCTCTCAAAACCTAAAAATTTATGCACAAGCCTACTGGAAAAATACATGCAGTTATTTTCCATATACTCAGTTACAAAGAATAGATTGAATTGCTTGTTGAGACAGCGTGAAATTTCTGCATCTGTGTTGTGGCATCAAATAGAATCGCTTACAAAACCCTGTGGTGTCTTGGCCGCCATGTGCAGCATTTTTAGCTGAAGTTACATCTAAATCATCATCTCTTTATGACTTCTCCCTTTCGCTTTTTACTGGCACATTTTCTTTTTAGTGAAAGGTACTAATAAAACTTTCATGTGTTTATTTCATACCGGTATTTCACTCATGTACAATGAGCCAACTGCTGTTTAGTTGACTAATATGTTTCACAACCCTCCATAAAACGTGTGGGTTATGGAATGACAGCAAGGTTTCTTATGTTTCAATCACTGGCTAAAGGCTAAAGTCAAGCAACAAAAAGCATTTAAATCTACACTGTAACATAATACTCGTGCAAATGAAAGTGATACCTGACAATAGCTATTTTTAGGTGCATATGTGGTGATTCCCTCTTCCAAGAAGTGGTAATACACAGCGTAAAAGCACCACAAAAGGAGCAGGAAAGAAATTTCAGTTTCAGTGTTTGAATATTCACACACTTTTGCAGCCATTACCACACACACAGAGGAGGAATCTGAATTCTCTGCCAAAACACATGAAATCACATCACCTGAACTGCAGCCAGCTAACGCCTACAGCAATACCAAACCTTTGTGTAAAACCTTCCAGTACAAGTGCTTGTAGCCATGCCTGAACCTGTTCACACACCCGAAGGCACAGAAGAATGTTGTTAAAGTCTCTGGATTTTATCAGTGATATTTCCATTTAACTTTACAGGCCAAATAAAAGTGCTGATTACCATTCATAGTTGATTTTTGTAGTGGAAAAACATACAGAGAGATGTTTTTTTTGTTTGAAATCTGCACCTGAATTCAGAAAATTTCCCTCTCTCTGTGCTCCCAAATGCACTCCTCACCCTTCCTCCACAAATGAGGAGGCTCCCAGCCTGGTCCCAGTCACTCATCCCGGCTCGGCTCCCCTTTGTCTCCACTGGGGGCGGGTTGGAGGGTGTAATTGGCCGAGCCTGCTCAGGTGAAAGCAGACCTCTTGTCTGGGGACACAAAACCGTCTCTCTGTGTGTGTCTGCAGCGCGGCAAGGTCAAAAGGACATGCTGTGTTCGGACACACACACACACACACACACAAACACACACAGAGTCCTCTTCACTCATCCTGGAGCCCCCAACAATCAGTGCAGCTACCTGGGAAAGGTAATTATTTGCTCTCGTGTCTGTCTTCTTGGCTCTCAGAGCACTCAGCTGCCAGCTCTGAGAGGAAACAGAGACAGTGGAAAGTTTGTACCTTCGCTCGCACTTCCATCCTGCAACCTCTATATGCTGCTGAGCTACTCGCTGTCAAAAAGAACATGATGTAAAATGTACTGACACCTAATTGGAGGTGTAGCTTTGCCTGCGAAGACATGATCCAGAAGCAGAGCCGCTCCGAAGGCATTTCTGTTTTGATCATATAATAACATGCGTCACTATAGTTTATTATCAGCGCTGGATAGTCTGAGTGATTATTCTGCAACCTGACGTAATGCTTACTTTCACAGTCAATGCAAAGGAAGAGCAGGTGAAACGTGGTGCTATGCAAATGCAGCTTAACCGTCTCATTTTTCCACATTATTGAGAGCACTTCTGTTCTGTTTGTACAAACACAAAGGCCGCCGGCTCTTAAAACAAACCAACGCGCATGATTTTCATTGACAACATTTACTGACTATTTATGTTCAGGCTTTTTGGTTTCAATGAATACTCCCTGTAACTTTGGTCATCATAGTCATAGTCACAGTCCAGTGGAGGCACCTGGGAAGATAAAGATGTGTCAACAAACTGAGCTGGGAATCAGAAGGTTCACGTCTCCTTTCTCATAAAGAATCGGCTCTTTTAACCTTGCAGCGGAAGGCATGAGTAAGGCTTGGCAGTCTTACAACATGTGAAAATGTGGGAAATACAATGACAGTGCCTCTAAACATCTGCATTATGAGTTGGCTTTAACTTGCAACCAAAGCGGCATAATAAACTATTTTTGTGTGCCAATGACTTTCACACAACTGAAATGTTTTCATATTCATCTTGTCTCTCAACATACAAATCAAAAATCCTGTTTTACGATTTCACCCCCTGTCCCACATCATTAACACAGTTTTCACAAGTTTCTTTGCAGTGACTTAACTCACATAAAACACAATCAGAGTCTGTTGGTTTAGAATTGGTTTGTACTGAAATTTGACATGACACTACACTGGGTTCTAAATGAGGCATGCACATTTGGTTTACATAGTTTGTTCATTTCCAGTTTTGATAGGTTTCAGAAACTCACTTTTTGAAAACCTGTGCATGCTTGTCCTTGGATTGTTCTGTTTCTGACAGGGCCATTGATACGTGTTCAGCATTAAACTACTGACTCATCAGTGATACATTCCAATGGAAACTAAAGTTGCTAATGCTCTACTAGACTGAGACAGAACTATGTGTGTTTGGATGTTGTTCTAGTTAAAGCTGCAGTTGGCAGAAATCTGAAATGGGCACAAAAAAGCCAGATATTAAAAATACACAGTCCTTCTCAAGTCAACATTGATTTGCCACCAGATTTGGATGTTACCATGCTATTCAATGTTGGTTTAGAATTGGTTTCATATGCATGAGATGGTATGCATCTCATGCATATGTAGTTAGGGACCTCTTCCACCTTCTAATAGGCTCAATGGGCCATTATCAGCCCATTTATTATAGATGAAGCTGCAATTAGGACTTCCAAAGAGGAACAAAAGGTGACCAAAAGCAGATAGAAGAAATGTAAAAACCCTTCTCTTGCCATAACTATAGTTTTAGATTTTGACTTAAATGTTGCTGTTTTTCGCTCAATGTTTAGTTAAGTTCAGGTGTCAAAGTTACTTTGTTAGGTTTAGAAAAAGATGTTGGTTTGGGTTAAAATACACAATGTCACTACATTTACCTGATGCAGCAAAGCTCCATTTTTTACATGATGACAAGAGGCTGCTGACCTTATCAAGGTTGCTGTCTGTTTATCAATGACCAGAATGCATGATAATTTACGTACTGAGCTTGCTTGAAGGTGTAAGAGGTCCGTAATTTCCAGTATGTATGGGAATATGCACTGATAACCGATCATTTAGGGGCTATTGTCCAAATCAGGTGTATTTGTAGCTTCACCTGGGATTCTCTACATTACCAGGGCCTCCCAAACCACCACAGAAAATATTTTTAATTATATTATCTCACGGAAAGTCCCGTGATAGGCTCAAAACTCCTGTTGCAGGCTAGCTTTTCCTAAGCCTGAAAACAGAGCCAAATGGATATGCAGAAGTCTAGTTTACTCTCAGACCACTTGAATTACAATATGCTGAAAAGTTAGCGTGTATTTTTTGTCCAATGTGCCAAAAACACTTTCTTACCACAGCTTTAATATATTCACAATGGCAATGGTAACATATGATTTTTACTTGGTAGAATGTCTGCTGTGATTTGTTCAAGTCTTCATTTCATGAGGTAAATATTAAAAAGCCTGAAAATGGAGCCAGAAGGATGTGCAGAAGTTGAGTTTCCCCTCAGCCCACTTCAATTACAATATACTGAAAGGTTAGTGTAGTTTTACCCAGTGACATGAAAAAAATACTGCCTATTATTGCCGCATAGGATCGATCCGCTGGGGATCCTGAGTGTATGTACAATATGTAATGCCAATTTCTTTTGCAGATGTTGAGATATTTCACCTGATGAAACTTTAACTCTTGGTAGTGCTACATGAAAAGTCAGGAGATCACCAAAGTCATGATGATTCCTCTTCTGAAGACCTAGTAGGACAGTCATTGGAACACCAGAATCAATAGGTTTCATCTTTTGCAGACTATGAATGTCTGTTCCAAAATTTATGGTAAATTTTGAGATATTTCAGTCTGAACAGAAGTGGTGGACTAATAGTACCATCAGTGGAGCCACACTGTACAGCTAATAACAGCAACCCCTGAACTGTTCACACCTTGTCAAAACTCTCCAACAGAGAGCAACAACAATCTACCAAGTCCCTACAGAGAAAAACTCTTTCCTGGTGGATTTATGGTCTGCATGGGTGGCCCCAGTGGGAAACACACTCGTCACCTTAACGTGAGACACCGTATTGACACTGAATACACAGTGCTACACACAATACATCACCCTTGGCCTCTCACTCACCCACGTTGAGCACTGAGCATCTTTAGGTGCTTCATGGCCCGTGACAGAAGGCAAAGACGTGAGGTATTTCAAAAAGCAGTACGTCATTTGACATCCATCATAGATACGTGAATCTCACTTGATTGCTGCGGTTTACGACTTTTTAAAAACTTGAAACTGGATGAATCATTGTTGGGGAAATCACAGGCCTGGCTCTGAAATGGTCCATGGTCTTGAGTTTCTTTTACATCACGTCCACACAGAACATGTACTGAGGTGTTCGGTCCCATGGTGTCACTGAGTTTCTCATATTGTGGTCTGAGGCTGAAACCAGTCAACAATTAGTGAAACGGCAAGACCACCTTGTGTAATGTGATAGACTCGCATGCGGAAATGAACACCATTATATGTTAAATAATAACCAAAAAATGTCAAGCATACTGTGTTTTCCTTGTGGCTCTTACAAAAGCACCACAATGGGTGTGATTTTGCCCCTTTTGTCATGCATCTGGCTAGAGTATCATCGCCGAACAGGGAAGTAACACAGCTTAGCCGCTGAAAGACGAGTTAAGTGGAGCAGCCAAAATGGATGAAGAGCTATCACTTGTTGCCCAAGAGCACAAGGATTGCTCCTAAGCAGATCATATACGCAGACATTAGGCTGCAGCAGCAACCCTATACTGTCTTCCTGCTTTGCAAGTCGTGTTTCTTCACATTGCCTCTTCAACGGTGCATGCATTGTCAGGCTATTTTTGTAACAGCAACCCATTTTTAATGATATAAGCTGGCTATTTATGGCACAAATGACCAACAGCGATGTCAGGTCCCCGAGATTATGAATAGAATAGAATAGAATAGAATAGAATAGAATAGAATAGAAGTTCACTTTTGACCTTTTGACACAATAATCTCACCACATTGTCCACTATAGTAAGATTAATTATCATTCTCAGATTTTAAAACCTGTATCAGAAACCCTTAAAATCGTCTGAAAAACTATTCTATATATTCTATTTATATATCTCTATGAATAGAGTAGAATAGAATAGAAGTTCACTTTTCAGCTTGGTAACAGCAGCTGACACAATAATCTAACTACATTGTCCACTATAGTAAAATTAACTCATATTGTTTGTCAGATTTTATCAGATTCTGACATGTATCAGAAACCCTTAAAACTATTCTCTATATATTCTATAAGCATAAAAATAGAATAGAATACAATAGAGTACAATAGAATAAAAAAAATTCTGTAGGTATTTAATAGCATTTGTCATAATAGCCTTCTAAACTTACGTCAAAGGGATAATTACAGACACATTTCTTTTCTTACTTGAAATGCAGATGGGTTTACTGTATAAGTACATCTATCATTAGTTTAATCTCTATAAAAACTAACATGTATAAACAGCAAGTGGTTGTTTAACTTGGGGTTATGTTTCTAGATGTATGTCTCCTCGTGGAGCCGCTGTCGGTGACCTTACAATCTCACAGTCAAATTCATATTTACATTAGAGACCTAAAAGTAGAATCTATAATTTGAGCACCTGCCAGAAAGTGAGTAGACGTAATTATAAAATCTTTGACCTATTTGATAAAAAAATTCAACAATAATATATTTTTTCCAGAGTCTAATCAACAGGCATTTTATATGGGCTTTTCTGGTTTAGAAAAAGAAAAAAGTCCTTCCTTTCAATTTGTGAAAAGTTGTCGATCCAGAAATACCTTGTTACTACTAAATAGTAATGTAAATGACTAGTTTCAGTAGCCTTCTTTGTGCCGTCTGTGACCTTCTGATATGCTAACTGTTTTTTTCATCACTGTCGCTCTGAATATCAAAGCCAGTACCAATCTATCTGCATGTGAGCTGAGCTGCCTTCCTGTCTGACATACCAGGCAAACGTGAGAGTACAAGTATCTTGAGCAGAAACATTAAGGAGAAAGTGCTCCATATCTGGAAATGCTTAGTCCAGTGTTTTTCTTGTATTGTTGATGACCTTTACATGGTGTTTCCCTATTTATAACTGTTTAACCCACTGGCTGAGCATATTTTGAGCTGACCTACAAGTGCTTCTTTGTCTGCTCTGTCTGTTATTTGCAGAAATTACGCATTTATTGATAATTTAGCACCTCTGTGACACTGTAGTTTCACACTGAAAGATCAGAAAAAGCCACTTTCTGTGTTCGTTTCGTTTGTGTCATTTCTCGACATGTGCTCCAGAAAGTCTATTCTTTTTAAGTATGAGTACACTGCCCTGGCAAAACACACACACACACACACACACACACACACACACACACACACACACACACACACAAAAGAAATCCCAACAGGTGGAACAGGTAACTGGCCCTTGAGGTATTGAATGAGGTGGTAGCAGGCAGTGGGCAGACTCTCAGCTACAGGCTCATGCATAGACGTGGAGCTGAAACTGAGACAGAAAGAAGCGAGACCAGTTCCTCCCAGTGCACTTGAATAAAGTGCTAGAATAAAGATCGGGTTGAATAACAGCTGCTGGCCTTTTAAATGGTAATTTTGTTACTTAAACTCAGGTGTTCTCCTTTTGGATAGACACACTATGAAGTTCTGATTATGCTTTTTTAGAGTGCTTATATAATGTTTTTTTTTTGCAATCCCTTTTGCATCCTTGCTTTTAAATGTATTTAAACAGCACCATCAACAAGACAAATAAGAGGATTAATGTAAAGTAATAGCATTAAATGACTAGAAAATGAAATTCCTGGACTGATTAGTGGCCTAAAAGATACTGAGATTACAGATGATTTCAAGTATGTATAGTAACACATTAGTTCTGATCCTGATCACACACACATGTAAATCAGTGTGCTGAGTGTCTCCCTGATCTCATTAGGGTAACGGGTCGCTGCTAATGGCTTCATTAGTGTGAATGCTACTAAACCATTTAGCCAATGTGAGCCTGAGTAAACCTTTTAGCACCGTTGATGGCTGCTGGCAAGGCGGGAATCTTCACCTTTATATAAAGAGTGACTTCATTAGCATATAAGATCATGGTGAGTCACATGTGTGATTTCATAGTAAAGTGTAAAAAATTCCAGATTTGATGTGAGATCTTGTAATTTTCAACATAAATGTAGTTGTTTCTAGGTCTGGAAGGCATCAGTTATATCAGAAAAATATGTCATTTTTCAAGCTGCTTTGTTTAAGTAGTTGCTTTATTTTGAGTATATTGACTAAATTTAACATGTTGGCCTCTTGGAAACCTGTTAAATTACAGCCTGTAACTCCTGTACACCCCATATAATCCAGTCCAGTCTGGTCAGACAGTCTTCCACCCCTGCAGTCAGACTGTTTGAGCCAACAGGCGTCAAACGTTGCCTTCAGGAAGAGCCAAATTAAAGATTAGAGGGCCTCGGGCCGATGTTATTGCTATTCCTCTTTCCCATGATTCTCCTTGTTGGTCTGCGTTTGTTCTTATTTCCTTTCCTCCCCACCTCCTTTTGATATCTTTCTAGAAGGTAAGTAGCCCGTCTCCACACTGTCGTTGTGCTTTCTTTTTTCTTGCTAATCACTCTGTTGCTTTTTTTATGCCATGCACGGCAGCATATTTATCCAAGATAACAGCTGGGTTTCCCCTCACTTTGTGGGTGATGGAGGATAATTGCTGTTAGTGTGTGTGTGTGTGTGTGTGTGTGTGTGTGTCATACTCTACTAAGTAGATTGTTCCTGGCTGCACAGCTACTGTTTGGACAGGAACACAAAAACAATGTGTATGTGTGTGGCTCTGAATGAGAGGATGACAGTGGTTGTATGACACATTTTGCCTGAGCAGGCCAGCCCGCATTTGCATAGAAGAAACACGTTTGCAGTCATCCTGACAACCAGTATGCTGGTTTGCGATTCCTCAGAAAACTCTTGCAGCTGTTGTAAACATCAAAACAAATATCACAACCTGTTTGAACCACAAACCCTCAAGTAGCTCTTCATCACCACCATCTGTTGTTCTCCAGTGTGTTCATTTCAACAGATTTCAAAGTGGAGGATAGTTAATTATTTCAAACGTCAATGTGTTGGACTAATGAATCTATTACATTTAAAAAGAGCCATCTTGTCCTCGCTAATAGCAAACTATTTTAACAATGTACCTGAACATTTCCATATTTATCCACTGGGCTACTTTAAGCTAACTCTTTTAACATTTAGACACTTTAGCTATTAACAGTTTTAACTGTCAATTTACTTCTCTGTTTTAACAGTTTATCTTTATCATATAGCTTAATTTTAACATTACTTCTGGTTAACTATTCCAAGCATGAGGCTACTATTAGATTTCAACTGCTAACTAGCCAAAACATAAAGAACAACCTTTTCTTGGCTAATTACAGACCATTTGCAGCACAACATGTATCTATTTTTAACCTTATCTGTCAATTTATTTCCCTTTTTTAACCATTTATCTTTAGCTTGTATATTTTAACATTACATTTCATTTATTTATCCATTAAGCTACTTTTAGCTAACTATTGCAGCTGCTAATCGTAGCCATTACATTTGACTAGAACCATTTGTCCTTTGCTATTAGTGAACTTTTTTTAAAGAATGTACCTAAAAATTTCAAGCATTTATCCATTTAACTATTTTTAGTTAACTGTTTCAATTGTCATTTTATGTTTCTGCTTTAACCATTTAGCTTTTGCTTGTTGCTACATGTTAACATTACTTGTTGCTAGCTATTTCAAGTATTGATCAATTAACCTACTTTTAGCTAACTATTTTAACCATCCCTTTGACTATATCCTTTACTTTTAGCTAAAACCAGCAGTGATTTACTTGTAGCAAACTATTTTAACAATAAATCCATGACTTTTTGCTAATCATTTAAACTATTCATCAATTTAGATGACCATTTATCCACTGCTTTGTGTTATTTAACAATTTATCCATTTGTTGTATCAATTTCAACAATTTACTTTTTACCTCTAGCCAAATATTTTAGCCCTGCACACTTTAACTTAACTTAATTTTTTTCAATTTAGTTAACTATTCAAGCCTTCCGCTTGCTTGTTAACTACTTTTCATATAATTCCCTTAACAATACAGAGTTCAGAGCCTTGATATGTAGCTCTTTTCCTAATTGCTTTTTTGTCTTCTTTGTTGGAAAACACAAAGAAGGCTGACTGAATTTCCAGACAGTGTGTGCAACAAACACATATGAAACAGTCCTAAGTGCAAATGTAAATTGTGTCACCCTCCACAATAAAAAAACTGAGTTTGATTTAAAAGCAGAAAAACTTCTGCTGATCGAGGAAGAAATCGGATCAAAATGAGATAAGAGAACAAGCAGACAAAAATTACACACAGCTCAACAAAAAGCTTTAAGATTGAAGTCAGAAACACAAGCAATAGAGGATGAAACAGCTTTTTATGTTTGCTTAGTTAACAATTCAGTGTGTTCAGGGTGAGATGCCGGTTCTCTCCGTCTGTCTGCTCAACTGTAATCCTAAGTAATTGTGTTTAGAAAACACTTGAGCTGCAAGACTTCCTCCCTTTTAGAAATGAGAGTCACAAAGGAGAAACCTGAGCCAGGGGCCATTCTTTATCTGTAGCTGTCTCTCTATTCTTGACTAGTTGATTTTTACATGACCCGAGTTTGATCAGGCCTTTGATGCAACAAGATAGTTTTCTCTGCAGTGGAGTTCATAGTATGTTTTCATGTGGGTTTGATTCTTTCTGAATCCGACTTGATTGTATGTTTTTTTTAAGGATACTTCAGAAAGGTCATCACTAAGAAGCCTATAATGAATGATTCTGTCTTACAAATGCTTTAAAATAACACTAAACACCAACTTTTCTAAATAAGAATATTGTGCTTTTCCATCATGGCAGCACGTTGAGTGGTTTTCTAGCAAAAGGCCAAGAGTGGCTCCACGTCTGTATCCTTATAAGCATGTAAAGGTGACTGCAGAGTGAAAGTAGAGGAAGCAACTATGAAGTTTTTCCTCAGGAAACGGAGTCCATTTCCACTTGGCTTGTGGACAGAACCGGAATTTGTCTTGCGTAAGCTCAGCAGGGTCAAAAATAACGGAGTATAAAGGCAGAGAGCTGCAGGACGCTGCCTTTCACAACACCTGCAGGAGCAGAGACACAAGGAACCAGACGGATGTTTGCAGTAGATTGTTTGGCTTAGTTGCAATGTGGGGGATTTATTGTGGAAATCAAACAAAATGTATCTAATCTAATGAGATACAGGACTAGGAAAACATGATGTTGTTATGCCAAAATGTGATAATATTACTATTTCTTGATAAGGCAGAGCTACATTTCACAATATCTGTAAATAAAGACAGAAACTTGCACATGATGGGTATTTACTGAACATATTTTAACATGACTCACATCTAAACAGACAAATTGAAACCCCCATTTAAATCACAATCTAAACAAGTTAAGTGAATAAATAAAATGGGACAAATCCAAATTAATTCCAATTAAATATGTATACTTTTTTGTTTTAGGTCGAAAAAAACATATGACAAGGGGCTTGTTTTGTTATATTCATCCTAATCTAAGATGGTGATGCTGCTATTTTATTCATCTGTGCACAAAAATAGCTCCAAAGAATAAAAAGCTAAATAAGAAAATGATTTCCAAGCCTAGTTTCTTTCTTTTTTACTGTCCTCAGCTGCTCTCAATTGCTCCCATCGACACCCATCCACCTGTACATTACCATAGGAATGACTGGAAGGTGCCTTATGGGGCCCGTTGGGAGGAGGGATCATTAAGAATCATTTCTTCCTTTGTTGACTCCCAGAATAACAGGTTCCTCCGATGGGCCTCGGGAATGAGTCATCGCTTCACACGGCTTGTGCGTGTGTCTTTGGAGATACTCCAACGAAACTGTGGGGGATATTATAATTGTTAGGGGGTTTTAAGGACACCCAAGTCTGATTTTACCTCTCAAAATGAATCATGTTTTTTGATTATTAAAAAACCCCACATATAATTACGCATGGATAACACATCCAAGTAACTTTAAGTATATTTTACGCACTGGAGTCAGGTTTAGTGTGGCCCCCTGTGCCTGCCTCAGGGGAAAGGTTTGGTTTGCCATGGGAGCCAAATGAGATAAAACGCTGTGGTGGAGGTGAAATCGTTAACTTTAGACGATGTTATGTCTTATTCATGAATGAAAATGCAGTTTGGAAACTTTGAGATTTTATGAATGACTTTCTGGCAAAGTTGAAAAAGCCGAAATGTATGACCCGTGTATGTTTCCAATAAGTGTCTTTCATTTGGGGAACAAAAAAAAGAAGAAGTTAATATTCAGTCATTTATTGATTGTAAATCTTGTACAGGCAAATTCTTTGGTTAGATTTAATGCACCCAAAACTCACCTGTTCTCCACACCTTAGTACAGTTTTATTTGTTTGCATTTCTGACTGCTGTGGGGGAGGCACACTCGTGTTGTGTGTGTCGGGGGGAGTAACGAAGCCACACCTCCCGGTATGCACGAAGGAGCTATAAAAGACTCCGTCAGCACTGTTGATACGCACATCCTGAATCCTGGAACGCTCCTCGGCTGACGGCTTTAGGAAACAGACGGTCTATGGACACAGGGGATAGTGTCTTTTCGAGTTTGGCGTTTTGAATTCTTGCTTCTTTCACACGAAAAGGTCAACATGGCTGTGGCTGAAGCAGTGATGCCTGCTGTAACTTTGTTCCCAAGCCTCAAAGCGATGGATAATGTAAGTGAAAATTGTGTTAAGTTATCATTTCTGTATCCCAGATTTAGTTCTGTTTGCTGATGAAGCTCGACTTTCTTCTAATTTCATGTTTTCTGTTTCCTTTGCAGCTGTGCAAAGTGGATGAGTGTGTTCGGAGCAGCGCAACAGGTGGTGCAGACAACCCGCTCATCCAAGTGGAGTTCAGCATCATGCCATCTCCGACTGTACCCCCCAAAGACGACGACGAGTTGGGCAAATTTGTGGACATTGATTTCATTTTGGCAAACACCATCGGCGTTGGAAACAACAACAGCAGCAGCAACATTAGGGATATTTCCCAGCAGCAGCAGTGCGCGTATTCCCTGCCTGAGTCGCCGGAAAGCTGCAGCGGCGCTTCTGTGCCAGACTGCAGCAACCATCCTCCTTCTCATCTGGCTGCACAGGGCTGCCACGGCACCGGGAACTTCACAGACTCCAACCCGTTGCACAGTATCATGGCGGAGCTTCTGGCGGGTTACCCCGGAGAAAGTTCACTGGATAAGGCGAGAGGCGGGAGGGAGTACACCGAACTGCGAGCTTTAAACCCCATTCCAGCAGCTCCTGCTCATCACCAAATGGCCACATCTCTTTCCCCGCTTGGATACAAAATTAAAACCAACCCCGGGAATCAGTCTTTTATGATGGCTCCTGCTAGTGGAAACTTTATGGAACAACACCAAATGCGCGCAATGCATCCAGCAGCTTTTACGCACCACCAAGCTACAGTTCCAGGTGTGTTGCAGGGTTTCGTTGCGCACCCTATTCAGCACGCCCCACCTCAGGGACGCACGGACGGCCACTTGGCGCAAATTAACTCTACCATGACCTCCCATCCTCATCCTAATCAGCACCCTCTCCAAAATCAGTACGCGCCATATTACCCTCAGTACGCACACCAGAGCGTGCCACAGTTTCAAGGACAGTACAACATGCGCAGAGAGCCAGTCCACGCACACCAGCATCACCGCCTGTCTTCTCTGCAGGGCATGATGCTCACACCTCCCTCGTCGCCATCCTTGCTGGAGTTTTACGGGCCCGATGAGGCGGGGTGCATCAAGCAGAAGCGAGGCCGCAGGTCGTGGGCCATAAAACGTGCCGCTACGCACAGCTGCGAGTTCCCAGGTTGTGGAAAAACCTACACCAAAAGCTCCCATCTTAAAGCTCACATGAGGACACACACAGGTGAGAACATTTCTGAAACCAGAATACAGATATTTAGAGTACATGTTGTAATGATGTTGTGTTGTTCATGCACTGCTATTCCTGCAATCTAAACTAAATGTTGTTTGTATCTCTCAGGTGAGAAGCCCTACCACTGTAACTGGGAAGGCTGCGGCTGGAAGTTCGCCAGGTCAGATGAGCTGACCCGTCACTTCAGGAAGCACACTGGACACCGACCTTTTCAGTGTCACCTCTGTGAGCGTGCCTTCTCCCGCTCAGACCACCTGGCTCTCCACATGAAGAGGCACATGTAGGCAACACTGAACTTCCATCTATCCAAATCCATTCTGGGATCATGATCAGCATCCCAGAAGAAGCATCAGGTGTCCCCATCTCTGGTCACAGAAAGACTGTAACAAATCATTCCTCTAGGGCCTTAGTAAGTGTGTGATACATTGGCAGAGAGTTTAAAGCAACCACATTGTACTTTTCTGCATTTCATCTAATACATTTGTGATTCATATCCAGCAAAGTGAAGTGCCTCCAGTGGTCGTTGTGTATATC
>OMNN01003741.1:2165-27204 GCA_900302755.1 Chromis chromis
TGTCATTAGGGTTTTCATAATTCTGATTTGAGGGGGAATTTGATATACTTACATACTTTTCCTACAAGTAACATTTCAGTGCATGAAATTTGCACATTTACCTAAATAAAGCATCTGAAAACCTCCACTACCACCACTCATTTCAGTCCATCAAGGTAAAAACTTAATAATAGTTCTATAAATAATGTGGTTACTATGTTTTTTAACCAGTGATGTTTCCATAGCCACAGACCCGACTGCACATCCTCTTTAATGTAGGTAGTGACGTAGACTAGTGTGTTTGTTTTGTGAAGTGAGTTGGTATCTGAGAGAAGTAGCAAAATGTTGCCGCAGTCACAGGGAATTAAAGTTACTTTCGTCAGCTGTAACTACCTCGATAACCACAATAGTTACTAAAAGTCCGTGTGTTGTGTTCGCTGTCACTAAAGAGGAATAGAGTCCCTGTTTGTGTTTTGTTACTATGACGTCCTCCCGCATTCTTCACATGTGAAATGCTGCTAATCGTGGATAAAATGTTACCAGGAAAAAAACCCAGAGCGAAATAAAGTCATTATAGCGACAGTGGTCTCTTCTCTGGTTTTTATTTTCATGTTTACTTCAAGTGCTTTACTGCAACGATAGTGGAATCCATTCCTGTTCTTGTGAAACACTTTGTAGTATAGCATTTGCTAAATTAAGATGATTGTGACGAGACAGTCAAACAATTTATGCTGCCCTGGTGTATACCTTTCAAAGAGATGCACCCTTATACCTATTTGTACAATTCATTGTTTCTCACCTGGACTTCAAATGTAGCTGAATGGAACTGCTCCAACCACAACAAAAGCTGTGAACAAACTACTTGGTTTCATGCATACCCCAGTCTTTTAGGAATAAGAACTGAACTGGACTGATAGTGAGATAGAATGAGGAGCAGTGCAGATTTTAAATAAAATGTTACTAATTG
Organism: Chromis chromis; assembly: GCA_900302755.1. NCBI lineage: Eukaryota > Metazoa > Chordata > Actinopteri > Pomacentridae > Chromis > Chromis chromis. The sequence continues at coordinate 3,112 of OMNN01003741.1, forward strand.
CATGTGGTCTTGAGTGGCTTAACCAATTCCATTATCGTCTTGCACAGCTATCCACAAGGCGGAATTACTTCTTTGACCAATCAAGTTGAGTCCCCCAGCGCATAATACCACCAAACCAACAACCAAACAAACCTTCACTGGAGTCTCCACAGAAAGAAACAAAACTGGATGAAGACTGAGAGAGAGAGAGAGAGAGAGAGAGAGAGAGTGACTCAGGTTCTCCTCCCAACTCATCCATCCGTCTATCCCTCCATCTGGTTTGCATTTGTGTGGATGTCTCTCATCCTGCAGCTCCTGCCCCAACAAACCCCAGTTCCTCCGTTACCCCTCCCCACATGATGCCGGTGCCAACTCAGGACTGAGATGGTGGAGGTTCCCTGGACATGAAGTAGAAACATGTCGGTCTCTGCTGGCTGCGGAGCTCGAGCCTCACTAGGATAGGATTGGATGGAGTGTTGGCGGATGCGGACATGTTGTTCTGTGTGGGAGCAGTAGTCTGATTGCTCGGGTGACAAACTGGGCTAAATCAGACAGGCCTGGCTTCGGGATGAAATAAACAAGGCTTTGGTTTCTATCTGGCTTGGGCTTGGATAGAAGCTGACGGTTCATGGCTGAAGATGGGATTAAAGCTGGGGGAAAATGCGCCACCCTCTAACTTGGGCTTGGATCCTCTAGTCCGAGGGAAAACTCTGGTGCGATGACTGATGCATCACATTGTCTTTGGCTGTTGGTGGGCTTGGCACGGGGTGCACGGTGACGGTTCTGACGGAGCACGTTCTGGGGAATGACGCAGTAGCTCATCGATCATCCCAGCTTCCAAACGGTGTCGATAGGCCTCTGTGCGAAGGACAGGAGCCCAGACTAAGTCGAGGCACAGTGAAGCCTCTTCACTAGACACCAGAAACAAGCGTCATTGAGTGTGGTGAAGTGTGTCCGAAATGACAAATGGAGGCAGTCTGAGAAATCTGTGGTTGCCTTTGCAGCTTAACCGTTTGCAGCTTGATGCCTTTTGTGTTAAATGTTTAATCTGTTCTTTTAAAGGTGCATTAAAAAAAAAAGCAAAGTGCATTTTTGCGCAACGTTGACTAATGGATTGCGGGGACGTTAGCTGCAAGTTAGCCAAGAATTGATGCATCAGCCATGTCCATATTTCACTTCCGTCTCTTTCCTGTTTTGTCCAAGTGCTTTGATGATGTGGATTCATAGCTTCATCCCACATGCAAACATTTTGCTCAAGTTGAAATTTTTAAAATCCCCCAAACATACCTTCACATTGGTTTGTGCTGCCCCTGGAAAATTCACATCTAGTCTTGTCTTAATAATAAATAAGAATACATTTTATTTAGGGCGCCTTTCATGGCTCTCAAGGACACTGTACAGATAAAAGCACAAAATAATATATAGAGACACACAATAAAAGGCGATAAAATACAATTAAATAAAATACACATAAGGCTCAGAATATGGACTATATGAATAAATATGGACTTCAAATAAAGATAAATATGAACCTTAGTTGCAGCATCAACCGCCCACACCACCTGTATGGCCATCTGTTCAGGCTCCCCGACTCACAGAGAGTAGGAGAGCCTGAACAGATGAGTTTTGAGTTGGGATTTGAAGTGTGGGAGAGAATCAATGTTGCAGAGGTCAGGGGATGTGAATTCCATAGTTGGGGGGCAGAGCAGCTGAATGCTTTGCCCCCCATGGAAATGAGGCGAGCAGAGGGGACAGTGAGGCGGATCGATGAGGAGGATCTGAGGGTGCGTGTGGGTATGGTGACATGGAGGAGGTCAACAAGGTACGGAGGGGCGAGGTTGTGGATGGCCTTAAAAATTAGAAGTAATATCTTGTACTGGATGCGATATGGAATAGGGAGCCAATGGAGCTGTTCCAGGACGGGTGTGATGTGACAGATGGATGGGGTTCTGGTGATGATACGTGCTGCCGAATTCTGTACAGGGTGAAGCTTGTGAAGGGTTTTCGGGGGGAGACCAAACAGAAGGGAGTTGCAGTAGCCAAGCCGAGAAGTGACTAGACTGGACCAGTATGGCAGCGGTACGAGGTGTGAGGGAGGGGCGTAGACGGTTGATGCTGCGGAGATGAAAATAGGTGGACTGGGTGATGTTGTTGATGTGAGATGAGAAGGAGAGTGTGTTGTCAAGGATGACACCCAGACTCTTAACCTGAGGGGAAGGACAGATGGGAGAGTTGTCAATGGATAGGATTTTGGTTATAGTGGATTTCGTTCCAACCATAGCATTTCTGTTTTATTGCTGTTTAATTGTCTTATCATCTAGTTTGCAATCACACACTCTCTAAAATTGACTGTGTTTTGTCTGAATACTCAATAACAATCAGTCAAATCAGAGCACACGTGTCATAAATATCCTGCTGGAATGAGCGCCACTTACTACCAACATCTTCATTCTCCATGTCCTTTGAGAATGAATGCCCATAAAAACTGTAATAAATTTTCTCCCAGTTAATTGCTCCAAATTGGTGAAAGGTAGACTGTAGTCTCCACAGTATGAAAATTACTTCCATTTATTTTAATCTGTGCAACAGTTACTCAAATACAAACACTACCTAATGGAGGATGATTGTGTTGGTGTAGTTTTGCTAAAATCTAAACAAAACTTGGTTCTTAGGACACTAAATCCACGCTTGTATCCTGTTTGGAGCACTGTAAACATGGTGGGGTTTTGTGAGCCAAAACGTACGAGATGTTCGCCCCAAGCAGAAATAAGATGATTATATGCAAAGTCAATGAGTTTGGTTTTCTTTTAACACTGTCAGTGCAGTTTTGGGCTATGCTGAAGCATAAAAGTTCTTATCAGAGTATTTATTCAGGTTCAGCAAGTAAAACACCAGTCACATGCCAGTTGATGGGGTTTCTGAGTAATCAAACAAATTTTGACATAAACGGTAAATGCATGACATAAAGTTTTCCAAGACCATTTTCAGTTCAAACATACATGTCTATGGAAAATATTTTTGTGGTGTTTTTTTTTTTTTTAACACGTTTGTTATGGTGCCTGGTGGATGCGTGCTTTCCTTTTTATGGTGAACCCTTGTAGCCTGATTTGTGCAGACTTTTGAATATGCCTGGCTGAAGAACATCTCCAGACCCCGCCTACTGTCCTGGCTGATTTGACTACCACGCACTTCTCCGCTCCAATCAGACTGCAGCAATAACCACACCTGGGGTTTAAATCTGCAGCAAAACTCACAGTCAGGTTGGCTGTCATTTAACATGAGCAGCTCACCTCTGTGCCTCTTGTGAATATGCAACTCCTAAAAGTTCTGTGACTGTGAATTAGGAGTTACTCGTCTTTTGTTAGCCGTGGGTGTTGCTACCTCGTCTTTAAGTTTGACTGGGGAGTTTAGTTGTTTTCATTTATTGTGGTTTAGCTAGTTTTGCGACTCGTGGTGAGCCCTCGTTTGGTTTCACTTGGCTTTAGCAGCATCCACCAGCCCTGTTTTCTTTGCAATGTTGCCACCCTTTTCTTTTATGTCACCAAGCACAACCAAAGCAATTGCTTTATCAAACCAAAAACACCTGGTTTTATATTCTTCCCTTTGCCTGAGCAGAGCTGGGATGTGACAATGTTGCAAAAATATAGCTGTATAAATACGTTTACAGTATGTCCAGACCTACTTTTCTAGTAAAAAGCTGCTGTGGCCCCACAACTAAATCCTGCACCCCACAACCCTCCACAGAATAAAGCATGCATAGCAAATATATGGATTTAGTTTTTATATCGCATTGTGATCTTTTGGACTAATTCAGCAGTTGTATGGAGAAATGAGCATTGAAAAGTTTGAAAGTTGACATTGGATTTTATTTTATTTTGTTTTAAAGCTTGGACTTGGATACAGTTACCGGTCTATGGTTTCTGACTGGAGAAAGGGTGAGTAGATGGGTAGATGCAGCATTTTTCTTCCATTTGGACAGGTTTAAGTGAACATGAGGCTTCACATTTAGAAGACCAGGTTGGACTTGGTAGTGTCTTTCTGAAACTAGTCTCAATACACGCCGCATCCATCATCTTATAGCTTGCAAAGTTATGTTCTTTTGCATAGCAACAAAGTTTCTCTATCTTCCATTCGTGTGCAAGTTTGTGTTGTTGTTGTTGTTGTTGTTGTTGTTGTTTGTATCCGTTATGGCAACAAACAGATTCATTTTCAGTTAATACATTTCTGAACCGCCCTGCGATGGACTGGCGACCTGTCCAGGGTGTCCCCTAACTTTGCCCTAAGTCGGCTGGGATAGACTCCAGCCCCCCTGCGACCCTGCAGAGGATTAAGTGGTGTACGGATAATGGATGGATGGATGGATGGACATTTGTGAACCATTTCTTGAACCCCCCCTTCCCTCTATTCTTTCCCATGATCTCTAAACATATTTAAAACACAGAATCTTTTCCTGCTTTAAGTTGTGAACATTCCTAAGAAATGCAGTATAGGGACAAGGCCAGAAAGAGGGACTGAACACAAACAACCAGGGTTCCGAGGGTTAATAGAGGATGCAAAATGTTAACACTATCAGGGTTATAATCCTCACTGCAGCAGCTCATGGCAAAGTTTCAACATTTGCAGAAGAAAAGTGAGTGTCACGTATGATTGGGTGGTGCATGCCTGTGCACCACGCACCAACAGCATTTCTCCCTCTCACACAGCCCAGCATGGCAAAACATGATTACCCTCTTGAAGCAGGCTGGAGTTAAAGTACAAACTTTACCAGAAGTTATGTAACATGTCTGCATTTTTTATTCCCATGCAGTGTCATTTACTGTAATAAGCTGGCAATATTTTAGCTTTTTTTTTTTCTCTCTCCCCCACAGAAGCTCTTCATCCAAAACCCTTTTGAACCTAATATCACCTCACAAACATGAATCATAATGAGGTCTTGCTTCTGTTATATCATTATAATTGGCCACTTATTTTGTCAGCCTCGGTGAGTAGAGCATGTTTACAGTTTAGTTTGGGAAGAGAGAGGTGTCTGGTTGTGCCATGTGGGAAAGCTTTGTGTTTTTCAGGGCACACTCAGACCCTGTATGTTTGGAGCTTTTCTGCTATTACTTAGTGCCATTTGGCCAGGTGAGACTGATGCCATTTGACTCGGTGCCCACGGTAAATAATCGCATCAAGTGATGACTACAAATGTGGGTTTCTCTCCGCTGCCAAGCAAGCTGCGGTGAGGTTCATTACAATTGTAATCCGAACCAACAACAGGAAACAAACCCCCAAATCGCAGACTTTTATGCGCACTCGGAGACAGATGTTGACATGTGATAGCCAGCAGTTACTGACGCTTGGAAAGCCGATCATAACAAACTGAACTGAAGGGAAACCACAGTCTGGACGGAGGATGAAAGTCTCTCTAATAAAGCGGCTACCTGTGAGTCCATGTGACTTTGCAACAAAGTGAAAACAAGCAGAGAAAAGAATGGGAGCTGGACTTTTTTAAAATTTTTATTTTGTGTGGCATTCTACTTCAGCGGATTTTACAAGTTTTATTCCTTCTGACACCAGGTCAGGACACTTCCTATGCGGTGCACCACAGTTTAGGATTTCCTTCAATCGGCCTTTTATTGCAATTGCTATTGTGTTGATGATCTCTGGGCTTGGCGTGGAGACGGATTGTGTGTGAATGTGCGCTGGGTGGGGTTGGCAGGCTGCTGTGCAGACATGTGGGGAGTGGAGCTGAGCTTGGTCTGATGACATCTTCATTGTAACTAGTATCATCCCCCCCCTCTCTCCTCCTCCACATGCACTCAGACAGGGATTTTGCTCACAAGCCACCCAATGTGGGAGAGAGAGAAGTGTGATATTGTTCGACGTTGCAATTCTGTCCAATCAGGTCGCTCCGTTTTGACATCATATTCCCTCGTTGTCACTCTTTCTGGGAGTCTGGGTTACCTCAGCAACACAAAACAGGATTGAGTCATTGGTTTGTTGGGGCCCCCTGAAGTTTGATGAGCCTCTGTCTTTTTTTTTTTTTTTTGCGCTAAACAAACATCGTGATTAGCATGCCGAGGACATGGAGAAGTGACCTGGCATGAGGTAACGCACCAGCGAACTGCGTCAGCTTAGCATTTTTTTCACTTTTGAAGTTCTAATAAGCAGGGGTGTGACAGCACTCCTGAGTATAAGCCCCGTCGCAGACACCTCTTCCCTGGCCCTCTCGTCGGATGAGCCAAAGTTTGCTCTTCCCATGGTGCTTTGTGCTCGGGCGATATCCCGCTTCCCTCTGAACTCCCACAACTTCATCAAAGAGGAATGAGTGGAGCGAGGAGGGGCAGGAAAACAAAAAAAAAGAAAGAAGAGGGAGAGAAAGAGCCCTGTTTTCCTAATCACATCCCCGTGAGGTTTCAGCTGCGGAGGTGAGGGCGAAGTAAACAATTTTGTTTATCGTGTTTTTGTTATGATGTTCTTTCATTTCGCGGCCTCTTTTGTTTCAAGCTTTTTTTCTCTTTTTTTTGCTGAGGAATAGAGGGGTGATTAATGCAGATCCCCTCCCTATTACTCCCCACTCTAGCCCCCTTCTCTCTCTCTCTCTCTCTTTTCTGTTTTGGGAAGATTCCCCCCTGGTAATTAATTCACAGCAGAATTAATTAGAGCAAAGGGAGGGAGGAGGGGAAGCGGAGATATTTAGAGAAAGAAGGGGGACAATAAAGGGAAAGTGACGATGAGAAAGGTGAAAAAAAAAAAAGAAGAGCACAATGTGGAGAAGGGGTATCAAAAAAGAACATTTTGCATGCTCGAGGCTGCTTGCAGAACCCCCAACTCCAGCCCCTCTGCCTTCTCATAACTGTGTCCAACAAGGCTGACAGAAATTAAGAGCCCAAATTAGGTTTTACCCTGTCGCTCTGCTGAGCCCCACTGCAGAGCGAGATGGCGGCGATGAGGATGAAGATAAGAGATTTGAGATATTCTTGATAGATGGATAGAGTGGCTGACTAATGGAAAATGACGCATGGACATATGGATGATGTCTGAAAGATGAGAGGAGTGAATGAATGAGTGAAGGCAGGAGGATTGTTGGAGAATGGATGAGGGAGGCGAGGGATGTGTTTGTATTCCGTCTTCGCTCAAATTTGATTGGTCTCCTCGGCTGTTGCGTAATCCGGATTGGCCTCCAAGAGCAAAGTGAAAAAGGGCTCTGACATCCAAGTGTCGTACTGCGACCAGCATTAAGACAAAAGTATTCCTATTCCTAATTCTTAAAGAACTATTCCTTTCTAAACTCAATCAAGCACTTTTCCATTCTGATTCCGCATTGACTGCCAGTATATTCGACCATCGATGACTTGATTGAGGCCGTAACGAATCTTTGGAGCTGGCACGACATGCGTCTTAGCTAACTGGATAACTGTATTAAGGAACTGCAAAGTGCTTATTCATTCTCAGGTACAGTCTCCATCCCATTTTCACCACTTGGCCGGTGCCTCTTTTCCTGCCTCCCTCCCTCTTGCCCCCTTTGCCACAATCTCACCTCTGTTTCCTACTCTTCTCTTCTGCAGCTTTTACTCCCAGTTGCTGCTTTTTTTTTTACTTTCACAAACATCCTCCCGCCCCCCTCTTGGTGCTTATGCTCTCAGTTTCACCCTTTTTCTTCCATTGTGTTCATTATTCAGGCTCTCCTAATGATACAGCCAAGGTATGTTTGCTGAACTCCTGCAGCACTTTGACTCACGATGAATGATTCGGAAACGGCTTATTTTCCTGGTTCAGCTCTCTCTTCGGCTGTTGGTTTGAAAAATCAGGGGCTTGAGAGGCATTTGGGTTTAACTTATGATTTACCAACTTCATCACTCTTTGAAACGGAGCACTGTAGTTGAAAATCTTATTCAAATGTAAGCAAACGATCCTTCAACAGTATTGCTGAACCGAAATAAGGGTCCACCCATATAATTAAACTGATAAATATAATGTTGCAAGTATTGGTAGAACTTAAACCCAATCTTTTTTTTATGTCCACTCTCACACACTGCAATATCAATCAATAATGGATCAATTGACAATGTAAATTCAATTGGTTTATTTGTCATGCACTTTTTTTTAAAGATTTATTTTTGGACTTTTTATGCCTTTTTTATTAGGGAGGAGAGTGGATAGTCGGAAACGGGAGAGAGTGGGGAAAGGCATGTGGTAAATGGTCGAGGTCGGACTCGAACCCGGCTCAACCGCTACGCCTCTGCATGCGGGTCATGCAACATAACCGCTAGGCTATTGGGGCGCCCCCATTTGTTATGCACTTCTATTGCTGGCAAAGCTGCAGACACATGATACGGGCCCTGAAAGCAGTCATTACATGTGTCACAAGGATATGGCAACAAGGTCTATATCAATCCCAACTTGATTTAATATAATTGCACTTGCTGGGGTCTTTAAGCCTCACAGAAGACTTTATCATGGTGCCCCTTTACGAGCTTACCCCTCAAATTGCTCTCTGCTTGCGAACGCAGAACTGCTTGCCTCCTCTAGTGGCTACACAAATGACTCGGATCAGATCGCCAGCAAAAAATAAATAAAAGATAAATAAATAAAAGATTTGATTGGGACATTGCTTATTTACATAGGTTATGTATAGACTTTTTTTTATTTTCCACCGAACAGTAGAGAACTCTCGAGTTAAACCAGGATATTTAATTGTTTTGTTGTTTGCAGTTGCACAATACAAAAGGTATTATGTGGTGCCATCAAGTTTTTACATTGTTAATGTGCCCATGTGGTGTTTTTCAAAACAAAAAAACAACAAACAAACCAATAAGCAGTCGACACCATGGCTGAGCATTTTTGCAGCATCACTGCAACTAGTGTACTGATCACCATTATAAACACAGATTAAGACTTCTGGGAATTTATATGTAATAGACCTAGGGAATCAATTTTATCAACTTGCCAACTTCCATGGTAGGGTTTTCTATATCATTATTCTTCAGACTTGGTTTCTCATTCAAACACGTATGGCTGAATTTCTCCAGGGCAGCTTGCCATTGTGTAGTGCAGAGTAGTTTTGCGGCGTTTGATAAGAGTTATAGGTGAGTTGGTGTGCTCATGCTGCTGTGAGTGGTGCAAGGTTTGCCCCATGGCTCCCATGGTTTAAGCATACAAATGTGCCATGTACATGCACTAATAGGCCTATCCAACACAGACATAATGACAACACAAAAGAGCATAATAGCTTCAGTGCCATTACATTATTTTATGATAAATTAATATACACTAGTAGCAGAATACATTAAAGTATCTCCATGTGTAAACTGTAGTGCTATTAGTATTAGTACTACAGTACTAATACTTAGAGATTTTATACTTATTACTTGCATTTCAACGTTAAACTCACCTAATGAGATGAATGGATACTATGTGCACCCCACGCACCCTGGTGGATATCTGCCGCTGTGGTGTTGACTGCTTACTTTTGCTCATGAAATGTCTTCTAGCATGTAAAGAACATCATATGAACATGCTACCAAGGAGAAAAACTTGACTTTCACTAAATCAGGTCTCTAAAAAGACTGCTCCAATGTGACAGCTTTTGTATTGTACAACTGAAAGCAATGAAATGACAAGGTTTTCACTCATGAGATAGACTTTTCTACTTTTCTGTGCAGACAAGTAGTGTGAAGTACAGTGCCGGAGTAAATGTTTGTGTTTCGTTATATTCCACCACCATTGAGGCATCTCTTCATTGGTTACTGTGTCTGGGAAACTTATTCTACCTGTTCCTTTTGATAGCCTCCAGATGTTCCCAAACTCTCAGTATGAGACACGCAGCTGGTCTGGTCTATGTCAGCCGCTGATCCTGATTAGTTTCTCCATTCAGGGAGAAGTGCATCATGGTCAGCAACTGTAAATCACCTCTCACAGATGCATCTTAGTTAATTCTAATCCTGATTACGTGGGATGATCTTCAACATTTTTTGTTTTCTTATGCAAGGGAAGGACAACCTGCATGATAACGTGAAAAGGTACATGTATGTGGTTTTGAGTGGCTTAACTTATTAACACTGGATACAAATTCCACATCCAGCCAACCCACACCTTAAAGTTTCTTTCTCCACAGCCCTGAAGCCTTGAGAAAGTTCAGCTTAATGGAACTACAGCATGTTTCGCTGCTCAGCATACACTGTCTGGCAATGTCTGATGGAGCGATCTGCCTCGTTAGTTTATATTAGATTGGAGAGGGGTTTGCTAGAGCAATTACACTATGGCTGAGGGTGGGAATATGGGCCTGTTTCTGTGCGCTGATGCCTCCATAGTCTTTAGGGAGGAAACATTTGGAAAGTATTTAGAAGATGTTGCCCTTCTCTCTCTCTCTCTCTGTCCACCTTCTGTTTGATTTCGACATCAGAAGAAGGTTTCAGGAGACCAAATCCTTTCCGTTTCCCACCTCTTCACTTCACTTTGTGTTCATAACGGAGCCATGTAAACACATTGCTAATCAGTATCTGTGTGTTTGCCTGGCCTGTGTGTGTGTGTGTGTGTGTGTGTGCGCTCAAGATAGCGTTGGTGTAAAGCGATAACGTTAAGTGAATGATTCCCTCCAGTAAACAGACGGCAGCAGGAGACAGAGCAGTGCTCAGGCCAGCTGCCATGGGAATCTGGATAATCCATTCTGCTCACTTTATTAACATCATTATGGAGGAAACGGAGAGGGCAAAGGGAGGAGGGGTGGGAGGCTGGAGGAATTGCAAGACAGCTGGAGGAACTGTGGGTGGAGAGCCAGATAGAGTGCAAGTTGATTTCAGACTGAAAATAAATTACAGAGGTGATAACAAATGAGGGATCAGAGGTCAGAGAGGGAGAAAGAAACCTGTAGGTGATCCTGAGGTAATATTGATCCTACTTTACACATTCATCCCACATATTCTCTTCCTCTACTTTATAACATTGGAAATGACAGCTCAGTTATGACATTTTATATGCTATAAATCAAATTCTAAAGTTGTTTAACAAGGATGTAACCTAAATTGAAAATTGGCTGTTCTACGAATAAGCATAGAATAGGAAGTGGAAGATGAATGGTGAATTTGTAGTCTAGGTGCTGTTATGTACAGCTTAATGCTTCATGTTTTATTGGGATTATATGGCACGCAGGGCTTCATTGAATGAATGCATCGGTATCTAGCAAGAAAAGTCATTTTACAATGAACTACATCACCTGAACAATTGTGTGCAAGTGCACGTTTGTAAAGTGAACCCTAGATTTCTGCGGTTTACTTTGCCAGAACAGCTTCAATGCTTCTTGGCAATGAACATACACAAACACTGGTCTAAGACTCCCAAAGGTGTTTAGTTGGGTTGAGATTTGGTAAGTGTAAAGGCCAGACCTAGGGATGCAAAATTAAAACATATTTCTTACGTGATAGTCAGCAGCGTTATCAATCAATGGACAATTAATTGTATAAACAAATTACCATGGATAATATTCCATATGTTGATAGAGCTATTTTTAACCACAGACATGTAACATTTTGCTTTTAACGCAACAGCCACTTGGCTGTACGAATGTTTTTTTGTTGTTGTTGACCAAAGTATGCCTTGAATAGGTGGTTGGAAATCATTAGCTACCACAGAAGTCTTTGTCATGGTGCCCATTGCTAGCTAAACCCTCTTAATGCTCTCTGCTTGCCAACATAAACTTTCCGAACTAGTCTGAGAGAAAGCCTCTATGGTCACTACAGGAATAAACACAATTTCTTTAAATACTAAGAGGCTCCACCTGGTGGTGTAACTAGCTACTACAGCTAATCTACACTACATTTTCTGACATGAATGTCCGTCGTCTTCTGCCTTATCGGTTAATATTTTTTAAATTAGTGAAATTACTGACATCATTTTCATACTCCTCAAACCATTAAGTGACCCCTTGTGACAACTGAACCAAAACCAGGGTGAAATGCCCCCAAAAGCCTAACACAGCCACCGGATCCCCTCACTGCAGGGGTCAAGGGTCCTTTTGGTCTACCCAACTTGAATCATAAAATTTAGAAGCTACCACTATTTATTATGCACTACTAGATGGTAAGGGATACTCATTGGCCAGAGTGCAGTCATGGCCTGTAATCATAAGTTCAAATAATTTCCCAGCCTGCTTGAGAGTGTTTGCATAGCATAAGTGACGCGAAGAAAAACTAAACTCTAATCGGCTTCTACCTTTAAGGGGGTCCATGACTTCTCTGCTCAGTGGCCATTAGTGGTAGCCTGTGGTTGAACTGGCGTCTCTCAAGTGTGAATGTAACTGCTTGAACGTGAAGCTGAGCGTTTCTGAAAATGATCCTGCATGCTGAGTCGTCCTTGGGTAAATAACAATTTTAGAAAAGCAAACACTCAGAGAAGAGAAAAGGTTGGACACCGACGAAAAATAACTTATATTTGCAGCATCAGCTGGTTTTTGCTTTATTGCAAGTAAATCAATGGCAAGCTGTTAATTTTGATTGTAGCCCAAAGCAGCTGTAAAGCCAGGACCATGTAGAATATTGTTTTGGAACACAGTTCTTCATGATGTTATCAATTCTGTCTAACTACTTGTACGCCTTTTTTCTCCGCCACTGGCACACGGCCTCATTTTAATGTCTTTGGTCTCTCCGCTCACATCTAAAAGAAAGCTCATTTTACAATGTTTGTCTTGGGCTGATTTAATTAATCTGCTTATCCTCTGTTTATTGTCAATTATGTCAAACTTATTGCCTTTTCTGGAAAATGCAGCTCAGAAAAAGTGAGCAGACCCAGTGTGTTGAGAGGAGTGAAGAGGACAGCCAGGGAAATTTCCAAATAAAAGCAGGCCATGCACAAGTATTAGAATTAGGAGTGTCACACAAACAACTTTCTCATTGTGGAAAAAGTAATGAGCTCAATTCTGATTCCGCTCACATCAAGAGCCGGTTTTTTTTGGGTCGCGCGGGTTTTGAGGTTAGCGTTCGTTGTGATGACTTTTATGAGTGTGGTGACATGGCACAGTGGAGACGGAGCACACACACACACACATGCAAAACATTATGCACACATACACTAACATTTTACGCTCATACTTAAAAAACACAGTAAAACTCCAAGACACACCTACACACACCCTCACACACACCTCCAGCCAGACTGTTGGATAAGCCTCATTTAGCCTGGTGTGTAACTGTCTCTGTGTAACGAATGGCTTATGTCCTGCAGTCACGAGTGCAGCCAGACCAACAGCATTACAAGTCCCTCTACACTGACCAGACACACACACACACACACACACCTCAACACTACCCAGATATCCTGCCTCCAGCTCCATCTATCACCTCCACGTCCATGTTACGCTGCATATCAGGGGCCACCTCGGTCCCTCCAGTCCCAGACCTGTGCACTGCTTTTTGGGCCGGGCCGGTGCCACACCTCCCATCCCCTTCGGGTGGAACTCCCCTGTTTAAGATGCACCATCACGTCCCCAGCTACCGCCACCACTTTCTCATTCTGTCCACAGCTACCGGCAGCGGGAAATTATGACAAATGGCCTGGTTTTTATGGCTGTTTTTTCTTCCTATTTCTCAGTTTGTTCTTGATGTTGAGTGAAAAAAAAATGAAAAGACTGAAAAGATTAAAACTTTCCATTTTTGGTGATGACTCAACACAGCGCAGTGTTTTGTGGCTTGACCTTTTATGAGGTGTGTGTATAGTATGGGTGTGTGTTGTATGTGTGTTTATGAGGCCTCACGTGTGTGCGCGTAATGCCTCCACGTACACACTTATGGGTGCGTGCCGAGGATGAACAGAAAAAGGATGAGCGACTCAGAGGAAATCCAGCAGGGTTGTGAGTGTTTCCGTCTCCTGGTTACTGCGACTAGAGATGCCGTTCCTTCTGTTCTTTATTATATTGAAATGGCAGGTGACATCAGTGGAGGGTGGAACGGGGCCTCAGTAGTTGTGCTGTCGCCTCAGCACAGAAAGGTCCTGGCTGTTTCTCTGGATGTAGCACCTTGTGTGGAGTTCGGTTTCCTCCCAGACTTCACAAACATGTGGATTAGGAGGATTTAATACTAAATTTGTGTTCAGTTGTGCCAGTTCATTTATGCAAAGGACTGGGGACCTGTCAAGATTGTGCTCTCTTGTCACCTCGTGCATGCTGGGATAGGCTTCTGCTATCTGCAGCCATGAATGGGACAAGCAAATACAGAAATTGGAAGGACTATGCCTGGAATAAATTCAAGTATTCTGGGGCAAAAATCTGCATTACTAAACCTACTAAGGAACCACAAACCGTACATGGTCCCAATACACCATAAATGGTGACTTAATATGTACACAGAAACCCAGACACCAGCCTGTGCTGATATGCTGGAATAGTAATTTGATTATCAGATAGACACAACTTTGTACAGGAATATACACCATAGGAACACAATTAAAAATGAATCGAAGCTGTTATTGTACTTGTTTCATTTAAACAAATTTGCTATTATTCAAAGCCAAAATTGACTAGTCGCCCGATAGATGTCATTGCTTAGGTGATAATCCCACACTGACTTTATGGGCTCCAGTGTGCTACCATTGGTCTAGTAGAAATCTTACATAATAGTAATCTTTAGCTACACAAATGTTAACCTTATTGCGGTGCAAGAGGAGCAGCAGCTACATACATTTAGCAGATCTACCCAGATTTACTCACTTTTGGTCACACCTGTCTGAGTTGATGCTGTTTGGGTTTTTGCTCGTAGTTGCCCCCTCTTCACCTGTTGCAATCCAATTCTTGCTGGTTGATGTAAAAATATTGCTACTAGTCACCACAGAAACCAGATTTAACAAATTTCAAAGTATACTGTGGAATCCAGAGATTTACCTGACACAGTTTGGATTAATCATCAACATGTGAACTGATTTGGCATGGAATTGATTGTAACAGAGGTCTTGTACTGTTGCATTCTGCGCTGCCTCATGTACAGGAATAGCACTCCCCTATTATGTGCAAACTTTGTGATTTAGACCGCTTTGATCCACATTTCATTCAAATTTCTCCAGTGTAGCTTCTTTAAAAAAGTGCCACAGGGGTGCACAAACAGATTCAGATTTCTTTACACATAAGGTCATAGTTAACAGGTCATCAGACAGCTCTCCTTATCATCTGTGTGAAAACAGCAGTCCGTATTGATCGCTACCTACCACACCGACAAATATTGACCCGCTGTGACTTCCCACCAGATCTGCAGATTAGACACAGGCCACAGGGCCTGTCCAGTGGGAAAGAATGTGTATTAGTGAAAGCAGACTGCAAATCACCACAGTGAAAACAGCAACTGAATGTAAACAGCACAGAAACCTTGAGTTATTAGGTTTCACACCTCTGTAATATTTTGGCAGGGTCTCTTCTGTGGTGATGTCAGATGTTGCTGGGCTGCAGAGGTGTTGATGATATCCAAAATATTCACAGGGTGACTTTAAAGTATACAACCTTGTTTTTATATGCTCTCTACCCAGGTATTACACAACTAGGATCAGTTTCTTCTCCAGTGTCTCAGTCATTTTTTATTTTTTTTGCCTATTCAGTCATGATGATTACCTCTACTTATGCTAACACAGTTGTTGCTGTTGCAAATGATAATAGGAACTAAGTTTCAAGTTTGTTTCAAGCTGCACTATTTATGTAATAAATGTATATTGTTAGTAAATATTAAACCTGCTGTAATTAGACAGTAATTACACGAACACTGACACTTGATTATGACAGGCCTCAGTCAGTTCCTTTCTTTTTGAGACTAATCCTCAATCTATGTGCCAAGTTTCTTGTTAATCAGGAACATCAGAGATGTTTCTTGGATACTGTCTAGGTTTTTCTATGTTACTCTTGCGTTATCCTACTGCAATGCCATCCCTAGTTGTTCCCCTCTTCAGCTCTGGCAAACTAATCATATCTGGTTGATGTGAAATGCATCACTACTAGTGCACCAACCCAGGAATTTTTCCACAGAAATCAGATTTGAAACTCCAAAATACTGTGAAATACAGAGAGATTTACCTGGCACCGATAGGCTTGGTCAGCACAGTGTGAACTTGTTTGGTAAGGGTGTGGATGTAACGTATGTTAATTTATGTCTAAAAGTCCTGTACTCTAGCTTTAAAGATCCACTCAGGAGAAAATCCAAGGTTTTCTCTTGCTAACATGCCTATCTGGTGTTCTTCATATGCTGATGACGTCTCAAAAACACTGATTCAGGCTTCCAGAGTTTCATAAGCAACAAACCTCAGAAAGTCAGAAAGTCCCACCCTGCAAGTTTCTGTATTATGCGTCTTCTTTAGAAACAGTTTCAGGTTCAAACGCGTATGGCTGAAATTCTCCAATATTACATATCATAGATGAGGTGATATGCTTGTGTTGCAGCAAGTAGCGGAGGGATGAATGGAGAGAGACATGGAGGATGCATAGATCTGCACATTCTGACTGAAGCTACACTGTAGAGTTACATTTAAGTCATTTTAGGGCAGAAAGGGAATATTTCATAGAAATATGTAACTTTGAATCAATGACACAATGATGAAATTCTTTTATCCAATTGAAAAAGTTACAAAAGTGTTTAGAAAACTAAAGCAAACTCACTGACTATAAGGATGTGGTCTCTAAACCTGATTATTGATTACATTTCCCTACAGAGGTCTACAGGGAATTGTTCAGCAAAACTAAGACAGAAAGTAAGAAGAATAAAATAAGGATGCAACTTAAGCTATTAAAGCAATGTAGTAGAAACGGATCTAATGATCAAAACCCTAAAACTAATAATAGAACAAATGAACTAATGTCAAACAAGAATGGCCAGGTCCTTACCTTTTGGCCGTGGTTGGGTTCAGCCCAAAGATACATTGAGGAACTAGTTGCAATGTGGGCCGACCACACAAGTATGAACTGCATCAGATGGAGGCGAGTTGAATAATCCACCAAACTAAAATGCACATGGTTGCAATAAATGGTCATAAACTGCATTTTTAAGTATGTTTAATGGATAACGTAATTTAATTTTGAAAAATATGTAATTTGTTACCTGTGAAGTAGGAAAGGCAGCCAGTTTGAAAGAGCCACAACTTATGCATCTGGGGGTAGGGAGGTGTAAACCAGAGACCAGACCTGCAACCTGATGATCAAGGTTTGCATCCCAGGAAAGAAGAGGGACCATTGAGTCTCAGACTTAAGTTTTGTTTTTTGTTCTTTACTTTTGGTTTGGTTTAGGACAATATCAATCTTTTGTTAGACACTTTTATATGATAGAAGTTTGGTTCAGGTTTGGCACCATTTAGTAATTGGTTAGGGTTCAGAAAAATATCAGGGTTTGGGTTAAAATACGACCCTTTCATGTCAAGTTTGAAGCTTCTCCTCCATTTTCTGTTGCCAGAGTGAAAAGTCCCATATCAAAGCCATAAACTAAATGGAAAAGATACATTTATTAGAAACGTATTTGTGATATGTTACATAGAAACGTAATCTGGCAGAAAATGCATTTCCCTCAACATAATTGACATTGATTAGTTGTTTAGGAACGAGATTTTTGTGGTGACTGGTTTGTGCAGTGATTTGTTGTGATGGGTATTTTCACCACCTTCTTGGACAAACAGCCAAGATTATGCTTCCTCTGAAGTGTTTTTAAACACAACAGGTCAGTTTACAGGAGAGAATACTGTAAGGTTTGGGACTAAACCATTCCCAGACATGACTAATGTTTAACCAAATCTTTACCCATAGTTTTGATTCATTGCAAACTGAGATAACAGCTTTCAGTGTACTAAGGAGGAAATTAGATGAAAGCTGCGAGAAACCCTTTTCTCAGGGCCATACTGATTAAAATTCATCTTACTGAAAACAGCATGGGGCCACTACGTGATAAGCCGCAATGCTTTGGGCAGCCAAAAGTTAATGTTTATCCCCCAAAGGCAGCGTGGGTCTAATTCACAATCTTTGATGGGAGGTGCTATCACCCCCTCCCCCTTCCTCCAGCATCCAAGGCAGTGTAAACAGCCTAAACAGCAGAGCAAAGACAGGAGAAGTTACATCAGGCTGTGTGTTAGTGAATGTCTCAGTGACTCAGTCCAATTTTTTTTTCTTTTTAAAAAGCCTCTAATTAAAAAGTTTAATAGACGATTAAACCACATCATCCAGTCTGTGTGTTTCTCGTTGCAGATTCATTCTTGCATAGCAATCAGACCAGTATGTCCCAGTCCTGTGGTTTTACACGCAAAACCACACTCATAATTGCACACACAACCACACCTACACACAACTGGTTGTTTTTCCTTTTATTTCTTTTTGTTTCCCCCTGTATTCCTTTAATTTTCTTTCTGTCTTTTCTTTCAACCCCTGCTGTGGTTCTGGTGATGCCTTTGGGAGACGGTACATGTACAGAATTATCAGATGCTTGTCTTACATTGTGTAATTATGTGCTGCTGCCCAGGGCCATACAGGTATCGGGTTACTGGAGTGCACATGGATGGAACAACTATGGGGTTAAAACTAATAATCTCTGTCCTCTTGTGCCTCCTCTGGAATTAAAGTGGATGCTACTGGTGATCCTTTCCAACATTCTTGGCAGTAATTTTCCCTTGCTACAGTGGACACAGAGTGGAGATGCTGCTGTGGTGTTGGTGGATTTAGAGGAAGATCATGGCAGGAAATGCACGAAATTCCCTTGGTACAGAAATGATCAATTGTTTTGGTTTAAGTTTGAAACTAGGATTTATTATCCAAATCTATACATATATAAAAAAGCATTCAATTCTGGTAGGATGATGCTTTGGTACGAAATTCGAATGTTTAAATTGACAGGTGACTTTCTTAATTTTATCACCTCTGGCCACAGGAGCTAAAATATCTCCTGCCTGTGGTAATTCTTTGGTTTAGCAGTCTTGGAACTAAGAAAATCAATTATAATGCAATGCTATAATGTACTGATGCAAGGCTGTAAAGCAGGCTGTTAATACTTGCTTCAGAGTTAAGACAAACTTGCATTTTTGACAAGAAATCACATAAATACTGCTTATGCCGTGTCAAGCCAGCAACAGTTATTCATCCAAATGCCTTGCTGTCACTTGACTGATTTACACCAGAGTTTAGTTATTCCCTGTTTACCCCCCAGACTGGAAGGCCTGTTTTCCTATGCCACCTTTCAACTTCAAGAAGGTGTAGGTGTCCTTGCGAACCATTAGAATGTGCTAAGGCAGCGACAGGGACTGGATCAATCACAGGCTTCCCACCTGGTTGGATGTGTTCCTTACAACACCCAACACCTTATCTTAAGTACTATTTTATATATCTAAAATGGTTGTTTGTTTGTTTTGTTTTTGTATATGTGCACCATTTATATAGATGGTTCCAAGTCTACACTATCTATGGTATGAATATTTCTAATGCACTAGCCATGCACCTACACTATCTATGGTATGACCTTTAACTGTTTATATAAAGCCCGATCACCTTTAGACACAAGACGGGACTTTGGAACCATTAAGAGAGCCCTGGTGGAGGATCTCAGACAATGGTCAGGCACATAGGGAGATAGCAAATCGCCAATATAATCAGGAGCCTTTTGACACAACAGGGACTTGTCAGTCAAGTCACTTAAAGGTATCTCACTTTATTCCCCATTTTCCTCTAAATAGGACCATAATTTACTAAATGAACACCATGCTGTATTCAAAAAGCATTAAAACCAGCGATTGAGACCATAAACTTATTTGGAAAATGTTTACTGAGGTAACAAAACACATCAGAATTAGGGACAGTTTCTCTTAGACTTGTATACATTCTGACATATTTTTACAGCTAGAGGAGTCGCCCCCTGCTGGCTGTTAGAAAGAATGCAGGGTAAAAAACACATCACTGTTGGCTTTTTAAACCTGGAGATGTTCATTTTTTGTATACAATGTGTGGGTTTGACACAAGTCACATATTGAGATCATTATGACTCCACGTTGCAAGTCCTTGTACATTTGTAACAGTATAAACAAACAACAAAACAGTAATTACCGTCACCTTTTCTACTCTGGGTCAGATGTGACAAGTCTGTATCGTTTACAAAGGTTTGACAGGGGAGACGGATCAGACTTCTCTGTATGTGGGCTTGTATATAGATATTCCCACAGCAGACACACACACATACACACACACACCTTGTCCCAGGGCAGCACACACATACATATGTCATACCAAGGCAGTGCCTCTGTTTGTAATAAAGGAAAAACTGTGATTTCTCCATAATTACCTTTTCAAAGAGAAACCAGCTGACGGAAAGCTGAAAGAAAGCCAACATGCACGGTCCTGAAACCGTGTACATGGAGCCGCAACTGTAACTTTATCTGGGAGGAGCTCTTCAGAAATGGGAGATAAAGATCAACAGGATTATTAAGAAGAACAACATGTTACATCCTCCTCCAACCGGTTTTCAGCTGTTTACACACATCCCCCTCCTTTTAAAAAATTTTTTTTGAATAAAACCTCATCAAACTGCTATTATGTCCCAGGCCAGATGAAACGGCCACAAGTAACAATACACAGCCTCCATAATCAATGTTTGTCTTTATTTACTTCCCTGCCACTCCATTGTTCACATTTCTCTGCTATCTGATTTCATATATCTCGGTGTTGATTTTTATGTCTTGCCTCTTCTTGACATATTCCCAAACCTCAATGTTTTAATTTTAAAACCCAGCCAACCACAGACGTTTGGCCTGTGGCTTTTTTTCTTGATGAATTGTCAAATATACAGTAAGGAAGCTGGCATGAGGCTTTGAGAAAATGAACTCCCCTGCACCGCGGTCATGTCATCACAAGAAAGGCGATTCACCAAAATGTAGCTGTAAAAGAAGCCTTGATATGCAAATTCTAAATAAGCCCATATTGTTCTGTGTCTTGATTTCCTAATCTGTGTCCAGACCAGAATACCAGCTGAATGAGGATCTTTACTGTGCAATTCGTTATGCTGTATCTCATTTTAACCTAAACAAAAAAATGATATGAGTTTTTGTACTTTCGTGGTTTAATACACAGAAATATGGCTAAAAGAGAAAAAAGATCACCCTCAGGAAGAGCAGCAGAGGCTCTTTGAGGACATGCAGTAGTGGTAATATGTACAGAAAGGCAACATGGTAGATTGACAGCCAAGATGACATAATCATAGATTGTAAACATATGATTCAAACATGAATCAACTTCCAGAGGCTTGGACTATGAAGCAGTATTTGGGGTTAGTGAGGTAACATCAGGTTTAATTCTGGATTTTCAGCATTACGATGGTGGTTCACTTCTTGGGTAAATCACCATCGTAACTTATGCTAAACACCTAACCTAGTCCAGAGCAGGTTACATTTGAGAAACCAGATCAATGCATATGAAAACACACCAACTACTGATCAATTTGCTTGGAATTGAAGACCCAATTCATCCAGCCCGTTAAAAGGCACGTTTTCAGTGCATATCTTTCCCCTACATATGGGCTAGTATACTCAGTTGGCCTTTATCACCCAATTTAATAGTGATGAAGGAGTTGTAATCTCAGTGGACTTGGATCAAAATATCATTTTGTAAGAATGGCAACTCATGTCTCCTAAGTCTAAGTTTCATTTTGAATTTTTGAGAAAGATCATGGTTGGAGATGATATAGATCCTGTATATTTACCACTTCTTAAAAGCTCCATTTTGTATGTTTCATGCAGATTTTACACTTGCACTTATTCACACTATATATCACGTCCCTACTAAGCCTACTAAAAGGCGACCAAGGTCCCTACTGGCCCTTCATTATGGGAATGATATGCACTGATAACAGGCCATTTAATGGGCTGATAACATCCAAATCAGGCGATACTATCCACCTCGTAGACTGGATAGTGAGAGGGGAAGGTGTGAGTTTCTAGAGATCGCCTAAACCCTTTTGCTTTCCTGACAAGCATACATATGAAAGAATAAAGTTACACGTCTTACACAACCATTAAAATAAGCAACATCTAAGCGATACTTGAACTTGATGGAATAACCAACCGTAATTGTAGTTTGATCTACTCATACCTTAATGACGAGGCAGCAATATTAATAAGAATATGAACTTATGACCAATGCATGGTTGTCATGCACACATCCGCAAGGGTGCATGACATAAATTTCGTTATCTACCCAAGGGTGCCAGGAAAACAAATGGTGCTTAAAACAAATGTTTGATATGAAGAGAGACTGTACGAGGAGAGTTGGAGTTGAGTTGATGTATTAGCTGCAGGACATTGGAAGTGCTTTGATTTGTACATGCTCTCCATCGACAGAGCCCAGACACAGTGGGGAGTTCTAAATTCTCCAGAAATCCTGTACTATGTCCGCCCACGGTGCTACAGTCAATCTGTAAATAACTGTAAAAACTGCCCCATGTGTTTTTCTGTTTTCATAAGAGAGATTGCGATTGTCTGTCCAGACCAGCACAACTGTACTATTTGGAACAGAGCAGCGTGTTGTCCCCAATCCACCTATTGGCTTGAAAACCCTGACTTGGCCGTGATACATTCGCATAGTTGGCAGTTTTTTAGCCTGTATTATATTTTTTAAAGTACTCATATTGGCTTAGGATAGTTTAGTCTTCTTGTGATGAATATGCAACTCTACACCTGTCCATGTTTGGGATTGGTGATTTGGTGCCAACACCATCTCTTTTATGTAAACACACTCGTCGCTAGACTTATAAATGCTGGGTTAATATACTAAGTTGATACAAGCTTTATGTGGCCGCTTACCGTGACTGCAGCTGTTAGGCTTAGTGAAGCCAGATAACGAAAACCTATCCTGAGTATGCTGAACTTGCCTCGTAATGCAGGCCCCAGGTGTAGCCAACAGACAGGACCTGAGCCACATGACCTCCTCACCACCTCGAAGGTCTGGATAGATGACAGACTACACAAACATACAATCTTGTAGAGGCGGATCGTGTTTCAAGTGGTGAGACATTGGAACAGGAGGAAAAACAAGATCTCGAGTGCCTGAAAAGGGTTCAGCGAGTAATGTTTAGGATCACAGTTCATCTGGACCCTCCAGACTGTGTGTGGATGTGTGTTTAAGTCTGCTTGTATCTGTGTATGCATATGAGGGAGTGTGGAAGAACATTAATGGACCCTGAGAGGTTGACCCTTCCCCTTGTGTTCACCTAGAGGTCATCCAGCTGTGGGTGAGAGTGATAGGAGCTGTTTTCAGGACTGAAATGTCAGCCATGTTATTTACTGCAGGCTTGGTGAAATATTGCTACATGTTTCCTCACATGCCATGGGGAAATTATTTGTAATGGTTTTGCATTGTATTTTACAGAGAGGTCTGCCAACTTGTTGGCTTTGTGACAATGGAAACGGCACCATAAGTGACATTTTAATCAGAACGGGGAAAGACGAGATGTAATTGATAACATCAACGATGGCCCCATTGCCTGTAAGTCTCCAATTCAGCCGTAGCAGTGAGCTAGCATGCAATAGCAATCACACAACTCTGGAACCGGTACACCTAAATGGAATGCAGCCTTAATTAATGTTATCTGTTACACCTATTCTTTTCCTGCTATGACATGTCACAATGTCTGCTGCAGAAAAGGTCAGCTTGTTCCACTACAGTCTATACAATGCAAGTGTTACAGTGTCTGGGGCTGGATGCATGCTAAGTGGCAGAACCCTTAGAAAATGATTACAGTCTCTGTCTCCCCTCCTGATAAAAATACTGTAAATGACATCATTAGTTAATGTTTGCAGTGGAAAGCTGTGCAGGAAATACCTGTGTCCCTCCACACAAACTGGTTTCTGCTGAACGGTTAATGGTCTGACTGCTCTGCTGGAGTGACTCACTTCATGTCTGGGTCTCAGAAGCCCTGTCATGGTCTGTTACCCGGCCTTCCAGGGAGTTTTTAGGTTACTGAAAATAAACTAAAAATAGTAACTGTTTTTTTCTTGCAATTCTTTGTCATGCAATAAGAGTTTTTGAATAAGTGAGAACAAACTCATGCAGAAATGTAGTTTTTCCGTGCATGAACATATAATCCTTGTTCATCATGAACAGAGTAAGCATGGAATTGGTGATTTGTCAGTCAGATCATTGCTGAAGAGAAGGTG
>OMNN01003741.1:31365-42433 GCA_900302755.1 Chromis chromis
CACTCATATGGAAACGCACCTAAAGTGTCTCTGAAAAATACCCAGTGTGACAAAACCACGTGTCCACACTAGATATACATAAGAATGCAGAGAGTTGTAAATAACAATGCAGAGAGTTGTAAATAACAATGCAGAGAGTTGTAAATAACAATGCAGAGAGTTGTAAATAACAATGCAGAGAGTTGTAAATAACAGTTATATTTAATAGTAGCTGGTGAATTTTAAAAAAAAAAGGGGTACAAGACTTTTTAGGTATTAGACAACAGCAGGATGGCAGCATTTAACTTAAACACTAAAGTCATTGTTTAGGCTTTGTAAATGAGGGCAAACTAGAAGGGTTTCTTTAAAGTAGTTTGCATATTTAGGAGCAAAACACAGGAATGCAGTGAAGAAATGCCAACTCTTTGCTTACCGCAAGAGCCTGCACAGAAGCCAAATCTGGGTAAATCACTGTTCACTTCATAAGAATTATAGGTGCGATTAAAACATGTTCTTGGCTCAAAGGAGCAGCTGTCTATAACATTTAGATATATTTCAGGCCAGATTCCACATGAAATCATTCTTCCTCTGGACTGCTGTTGGATAATGTACACACCAACTTTACCCTTACAACTTACATCTTGACGTACACATTTATGTGGGTGTGTGTGGTCCATTAATCTTCTTTCCCTCCCAAATACTTTTTAACATGTTCTCTTTGTTCACAACCGAGACATTTTCCAACCCAGTTATTCTGAAAGCTCAACGTCACACAACACATCCCAGCGTTACCTTTGATTCTCATGCCAGCATGACAACAAACACATACTCACCTCAAAATGCTTATCGCCATCTAAACTCTCAGACCATGATATCATCAGCGAGCATCCACGCAGGAAGCAGGTTCTCATGAGGGTTCATCAGAAACAGAAACTATAAAAAGCCTGCATGGTAACAACGCTCGGTAAATAATCACAGACATCTTACTTTATGATGTACGGTCGATGACATCATGTAACCCGGTCAGTCCACCCTCACGCTGTGTTTGTAGTCTCGTGGTGATGAGGATGAGCCACAGAGTGCCACAGGGGACAGATGAGTCACTGAGCTTTTATGGACAGATGTAGGAAACAGATGAACGTGTCAACAGTTGATTTGGTTTGTTCTGTAGATGATATCGGAACGATAACAAAACTGAAAATATGTGGGACGGTTTTTTCCCAAAGTACCTCACAGTCCCATCAGTTGGTTTATGTTTGAATCCTGAATACTGTCTAAAGTTTTTAACAAACAAAATTCCCAGGGGAAATAACTAAACATGTCAAAACATACAGAAGTATGTGGAACTCTTTACGTGGAAATTCTCCAGTTGCATTTAAGTTCAGCCTTGCCCTGCCTTTCTTAGTAAAACCAGATGGTCAACTATCTTCACCTTAGCTGAATGTCCAAGTTTGTTCATTTCTGATATAATTAATAGGCTTGAGTGCAACGGTCCCAGTTGAAAAGTAAGGTTGGGGATTTGATTTTCACTATAGGTACACATGTCAAAATATATGCACACATGATGCAATGTGGTCCGTGTAACTATAAAAGCTGTCAGGTACAATTCATTGTTTTTATCCAGTGTCGTGCCATCCGGACACGGACTCATAGTCCCAAGGACTAGGACCACTCGCTATAGGAACAGCTTTGTCCTTGCTGCTGTCTCTCTTTTAAACAAATTTTAATGCACTTTATTGCTGAGGTCTATTTTAATATTTATTTATTTCTATTTATTAGAAATCCGACCTTGGTTTTTATTGTTCCTTGCCTTGTAGGCAATCTGCTTTTATTGGCTTTAATCCTGTTCAGTGAGCACTGTGAGTACCTGCCATGTCTTTTTGTGCTGTTTTAACTTGTCCTCTGTATCTGTCCTGTGTCATGTCTGGGTATGTGTGAGATGCCATCTCCTGTTTTCACTGCAGAACAAATCTACCTACGGGTACTAATAAAGTCAACTTGAACTTAGTGTATCATAACTTACTACATTTGAAGTTCCAATTCTGACTCCTGACAACATCCTGACAAAGAACTTGCATGTTTATCATTCTCCTGTCATACTAACTTCACCAACATGTCCATGACGTTACCCACCAGGATCTTGAAGCATCTTCCTAATACACAACATGGATAAGAGAAAGACTAGGACAGATAGTATCAGCCATTTGGTATGACCCTTGGGCCAGTTATTTCTTCCTTTAAAAAAAATAAAAATAAAAAATCCAGACACTTCCAAACACAAGATAGCCATTCACACCATTGCGTTATTGTTTCCAGTAGTCTTACCAGAGCACCTCCTTCTTGGTGACATCAAGGTTTCTTGAAAGACATCAAGCTACAATTCCTTGGTGGCCAAAATGTGGAATTAACTGTCTCCTATAAGACAAAACTGTATTTTGCTAAAAGTATTGTGGCTGAAAAAGACATGCAGAAATAAAGACATACTAACTATAAACCAACGTTTAATAGTCTATGGTCATATGAGGGTCATATTAGGGTCTATTAGCAGTTTTCCACTCCAGGAACTTTTGGACCACCTTTGTGCTCTCCAAGACCTGTTCTGGCTGGAATAACTACCCCTGTAGGTTCTACTGTCAGGGTTCCTTTCAGGGAATAAAAAAGTACTTTCATTGGGGTAGGTAGCCCTGAAAAACTGCTGTGCATGGATTGATGTTGACTGGTTTAACTCTTGGAAGACCAAGTTTATTGGTTAAACTCAGAGAGCACAATCAACAGCAACAGTCTTCTCCTCTCTAATATCACCACCATAACTAACATTATAAACCCTCAACTGGTCTTTTTCCTATACACTCAAAGAACTGGATTTTCATCCCATAAGTGCACTCAGAGTTAATGTCGTGGTTGAAGCTGTTGCATCCCCACACCACAATGGAAACAGAAAGGGCCTGATTAGGGCCAACCTCATATCTTCTGCAATGGGAAGCTGCTTTACGATCACGCTTAGGGCTAAATACTAATGTCCACATTAACATTTTGCATTCTAACAGGCTCACAATAACAGCGCTTACATGCGGATTATTAGAGGTTGTAAAGTATTAGCACAAAATGCAATGAAGAGCTTAGGTTTATGACCAAAGACCTGCAAAACTAATGACATTACCATCAGCCTAACTATTGGACAAATAAGTTTCAACCTAAAGGCTCTTGATGAAATGTTATTATAATTCATCCTGAGAGGGAGATGAATGTCTGCGCTATATGACAGTCCATATAATGAGAATTCTGCTCAGGACAAACGTACTCCAAAATAATTGCCTAAATAAATCTATATGTCTAAAATATATCCTGTGGATACATGACAGTGAACCTAAACTAGCCAACACAGAAACCCCATAAAAAGTACCTTTTAAAGGAACAAGCATACACATGTAGATATCAGCCCAATGTTGACATCACTGAGGACATTTATCAGATTTTAAGCAGCTCCCTTTGGAGCCACAAAAAGGTCTTATACAACTTTATCACATGTGCAGTTATATTCCTCAAGACCTGTAAACAGAGAAGTTGTTGTAGTTGCTCTTTAATTATGTTATCTTGTGTCATCCCACTGAATATCTTCTTGTCAAGGTAGTTGATGGAAGCATTTCAGTTTATGTTGCTAGAACTTCAATTTCAATTCTCAAGCTTTTCATAGAGGAATAACCAATGCATATGTATGTGTTTCTAAATGTGTGCACAATACATCCACATGTCTACAACACATACTAAAAGAACTTCTCCTCCATTGTAGACTGTAGTAATGCCTGACTGCACTGTCACGGTGGCTATGAACCTGGAAGCAGGACTGTGACAAAGCCTCCATTAGAATAAGGTCAGGGCTGCCTTCTGAAGTAATTTACACCCTGATCTTTATCTTTTGTACAGGGAAAAGAATATTTTAGCAACTTCTACAGCTGCTCTTGTTGAATATCAAGTCACATAAATTACTTATTTAGCTCACATGAACTACAGCTAATGTGTAGGTGAGCTTAAATTAGTGTTTTTTTGGTCTTTGCTAACCAAAACAAGCTGTAAACTTTGTCCAGTGTTTGACACCGTTGCCCAGTTGTAACTGAGCTGTGTGGAGCGTGTTGGGTGCAGTGCCAAGGCTGCGTTTTCCCATGCATTGTAAACTGCCCTCGGTGCCTGACAGTGGCCGTGGGGTGCCCCGTAAAGAGACCAGGGGATATGAGTTGTGTGCCAGAGCATTGTGGTGTGTGGCATACATTATGTGGGACTATTAAACGCATATTACCCTGTATGTGCACAAAATTGTTGGTACGAGATTCCTCAAGGATGAGTTTTGCATGGCGGAAAACATGCACGGGATCCAGTTTGCTCTTGGCTTGTACTTGGCGTTGAATTGGTGGTTGTTTTTAGAGAAGGAACAATTACTAGGAGAGATGAGATTCTTAGTACTACTGGATGTTTTCCCTCTCTTTGCATTAAGAAGTGGCTTGGTGCTTTATGAGTCTACTTCTCCGGGCATATTTGCACGCTAATGGGGAGATGAAAGCAACTAAACTAGACACAAACATGCATATACACCCCCAGATAGAAAAATTCATTAAACTCTAAGCTGCTTCAGTGAACACCTCAGTACACAATTGCACAAACATGCATACAGGTGGGTCGGTCGGGTCATCTGGGATCAGTTAGTGCTCTCCGGGATCAGTCCTGCACTACTGCCGCTGCTTAACTGTCTGCCAGCTGGCGTGCAACCAGCACACGCAGGAGACAATCGACCTCCTCATAGAGGCCGACAGACACACAGGAAGGAATCATTGTGACCCGAAAAGCAGCATCTGATCGAATATCACGAAAGACAGAAAGAACCTAGATAATGGCTCATGTAAGGAGTTAATCAGAGAAAGAACATCTATATAGTATTTTCGGGCAGCCACCCTCCACTGGTGTAAGTTGAGATAAAGATGGCAAACACTGTGAAATCATACAGAGCCATGTTTATGTTGGCACGATGCAGCAGTATTTACATAGGCTGAGGAAAAATATGGAACGATGAACCCAGCTCATGCAAAGCAGGTACAATAACAGCTTATTTGCAATCAATGGACATCTACAATGGCATCATGCAGAGGAAAAATACAATTTAATGTATGTAACTTAATGATTTCCTCGGTCCAAAGCAACCCATAGTAGATAATTGTCTTCACATTCAGCTATGGTTGAGAAGAACTTGTGCTCATGCTTATTCAGGTGCAGTTACATAAAGCACATTGATAAAGGAGCTGCCTGCATGCCTTGTATTTCAAACAGAGAAATATTCATCCATCCATCCAGCTCTCTGCTCACCTGGACATTGATCCATGTTTCTCTAGCAGCCTTGACATACCTGAGACGGCATGGTGCCTGGCATGGTAACTTGAATCTTCTTTTGGGTAAAACGAATATACATGTCCTGATGTAACCTGGTTTAAGTCCTCTAAGAAATAGATTAATTGTTAATTAATTGCCATTTATAATCAATTAAAAATACAATAATTGACAGTTAATAGTTTAACTGTCAGAAAATGTATTGCAGATTATCTATGGTACCTGGTTGCAGCAGCAGGTAGAACCTCTTACTGTTTAAGGAGATGGGGTTACAGGTATGTTTACTGACCGCCAGTAAGGGTAGCATAAAACAAGCAAACCTTATCCTGCTGTGTAACTGCTAACTGTAGCAGTCCTGTTGATGAACTCTGCAGCACCGAGTTGTAAAATGTTTTCTGGTGGTAGTCTGGTTTAGCTAGCTACCTGACACTCATGGTAATGCTAATACTTGGAAATAGGTTTCAAGTTTGAATCTCTACTGATGCCATGTTGAAACATTTTCCAGGATATCATACATTCTGGCATTGTGCTCACATTCCCTCCAAGTAGGACACAGGATGCCAGGTAGCATAAGTTAGCCTAATGAAAAGCACCCACTCTCCATCACATCATGGAGGATCTTCTATTTACTTATTGCACCTTGAGGAGAGAGGAGGCTTCGGGAGAAGCTTAAAGTGAGAAAGCACAGGTGTATCCTACGTGAAGGTGTTTTATCGAGTGGTGTGTGTGTGATATAAATGCCACAGTTTCATGGACATCGATTTGATTTGACAAGTGATAGAGCTGTGAAGCATGCCATAAGTAACTGATGTCGTTTACGACCATCCCAATAGTAAAAAGGTTTTCCGATTTGGAAGCATTGGCTCATCCATTCTCACATCTCTACCTTGTATCTGTCTTTCACATCCATGCTAGAAGGAGCTAAGCCTTGAGGAGGAAAGGGACAAGAACAATGGAAGCGAGGACACGTTAGCATAATGAAAAGCACCCAGAATCTTCCAGTGCTTGAGGAAGAATAATGGTGATGAAAAAAATGGGCACAAAAATAGCGGTCATGAATCATGAAGAATTCCAGTGCTGCATCAGTTGTGCAAATTATGATTAATACCCACAAGCACAGGGAACTTTGCTGCCTGACATTCTACATTGGCTACCATCTAATAAAGGTTTCAAATGAATAAAGGCACAACTGACCAAACAGATTCAACAGTACTGTTGATTGGTTAAGACAAGTAGTACTTAAACTGGCTAAAATGAACACAACATTTTAAAATAAAGGGAATTGCAATAGAAATTTATGTCAGTCTAGTTATGACTGCTTCACTGCACCAGTAACAATTCTTCTTGACTGTCGCATAGTAGAGCAGATACTCTCATATTCCCACATCAGTTCCTTTCTTTGATTGTTGTACAGTTGTTGTTGTGCTGGTAAGTAGAGCCAAAAACAACCACTGTCATGACACAATAATTACATATTGATACTGAAGAAAAACATTAGTTATAATGAAATAAATGCACCGCTTAGAAATAGCGATGCCAACGCATTATCGGCATTGACGTCATTGATTATGTTGATTGATCGCTGGAACTCTACAGGACAGAATTTCCATGTCATCTTTATTTTTATGCAGAGTTCCCAGGAGAAGGATCGGCACTAAAACTGATGCAGGAATAAAAAGCACATCTCTCTTAAGCATGTCTTTAAGATGTAGTTCCTGTTGGAGGATCCTTTTGGAGAAGGACAGTCATTACACAATGTTTTATTTTATAATGAGAAAAGCTGCACATCTGGACGTGTCCACTTGCCATACCGTTAGTAGAAGATTACTTTTATATTACAATACATTGCCATTTCCAGGTTTTAAACACTGCCTACTGTAGTTGATTTATTGGCCGGTGTGATTTTCCAATCTCAATCACTGAGAACTTTCATGGTGTGTAATCATCCAAATCTCCTCTGTATAAATCTGTCCCCAGGCTGTGTCTGAGCCAGGCTTCCTTCTCTGTTTGGCTGGATACTGTGCTGGATGCTGTCTCTGCATATAATACTCAAATCTGTCAGACAAATGCAGGCATACAGGACAGAGATTTAATATTCCTAATCAAAAAACTAATGGAAAAATTAGATTATGCAATTTAACACTAATAATATGACAAACCTGATTGTGTGACATTAGTTTTAGACTGCCTCCGATAGAATTCTACCAACCCCTGACATTTACTCTACAAAGAGGTAAAGTTTATGGCTGCTGTTTACCACCAGAGTTTAACAATCATATAAAATGAAATTCGTCACAGAAAGGGTACAGAGACCATGTTGGACACCCACAGCAGCAAAACGGCGACCAGATTTAATGCAGTAAAAAAGGAAACGACAACAGGAAAAAGGTTTCACTTAATCTTAGGATACATATCCCAATTTTATTAATGTTTAGTCCCATTTTCCCTGGAAATTGTGAAAAGCCACTCTTGGATATGAATATGAATATGGATTTAACTTTAGGGGTCAACCGATTTAATTGCCACGGAAACCATTCTCTAATTTTGTTCCTATGCTACGCACCATCCAGTAGGCCTCTTTTTAACTGACATGTTGACTTGTCATCGTATGAAAAACACCAGCGTTGCTAATAGCATTAATGAGGACTCTTTTCTATTCAGCGCTCCAATAAGCCATGACAGTGAGCCAGTCCACACAATACCAGGAAACTGAAACTAAAGCAGCTAAATGGAACTCCGCCATCATTATACATTATGATACTGTGACATATCAAAATATCTTCTGATTGTCCACAGCGAGTTCCATCTGCACCGAAGGGATCTACTCAATCATGATGGTGTGGCACAGCGCTTGGCCAGCGATACATATAGCATGACATTTCATTGTTTCCAGCAGCCCAGTTAGTGGACTGGTGGTTTGGTTTGTCTGTCCAAAACTTTTATATAGAGAATGATATCTGGACAACTAATGGATAGATTTCCATGACATTTAGTGAGGATATTTGCGGTTTTGAGTGAGCTCTGTCTCCTAAAAATCATGTTTCTATATAACTAAACTACACTCTCAAGTGCATTTAGAGGGAAGCAAATGGTCTCCGGGATTATGTTTGTAAGGCATCACAAATACATTTCTAATCAACATATATTTGCCATTTATTTTTGCTGATTTCCAACCAATCATGTATTAGATGGGATGCCACTCTGGCAACCCAGAAGGGTGTATTTTACCCCAAACTATGATATTTTTTTAAACCTATCCAAGTAAGTCTGGATCCTAGACCTAACCAAAAAGTGAGTCAAAATGAAAATCAACAAGTGATTCTGGAGAAAGACCTGGGCCTGTCCCCCTCTCTGTGTTCCTGTATCAGAGACTTTCTCACCAACAGGCCTCAGGTGGTGAGAATTGGGGACTGGACATCATCCACCCTGATCCTGAACACAGGGACGCCCCAGGGTTGTGTGCTCAGTCCAGTCTTTTTCATATTGTTTATACAGAACTGTTCTGCCATCCACTCCACTAACCTGGTCGTGGAGTTTGCAGACGACACCACCGTGTTGGGCCTCATTAAAACTCCTCACATTTACACTCTTGCTTTGAAAGTGGAAACATTTCCTACTGTGTCATACTATTACCATATCAGGAGAAATTATGTTTCTTTGAAAATGTAATAGAGAATGCAGTTAAGTTGTATAGGAACAGAATTTTCGAGAGACAGTGTTTCTTGAGTTGTTATATCCTCATACTTTTGATGATCTAGTGTCTTTTTGCTATTTTTTGGTTCCACAATTAGGCCAAAATCTCTCCCTGTGCAAAGATGTATAGAAACTCTATTGGGGGAATTTTCATAAAATGTTCTCGAGATATTCATGTTTTCCAGAGGATGAACCCTTTTTCATGTTGAGCACTGAATTCATATGCACTTATTTCATAATTTCAATCATCAAACTACATTTCTCGTAGTTCTATCCTCATTGCAAACTTTAAATGTGGACTGAACATTTCAGCCTGCAGGGGCCACATGAAACCTTTTCGGTTAGTTCACTGGGAAGCCACATTAAGTTCAGTCATGATCCTTGATGATGATCACCTGAGACATTTACTGGTGAAACAAAACCTGCAATTACAGAATACAGTCTATGTTTTGTGCTGAGAAACATTAAATCAAACATGACAGTTACCAAAAGAAAGAGAAACAACAAAGCTGCACCTCATAGTGTTGAGACCATTTGGCATCACGAACTAGGGATGGGGAATTGGATGAATACAGCGGCTATCAGCGATTGGCCGAGTGTGTCCCTGGTTGTTTTTTGTGGGGTTGATTTTAGTTTTTGGAGAGATGTAGACATTTTAGACATTTTATTTTACTAATTAAATTATCCACCTCTTTGGAATTCAACTTGGAAAACAAATAACCCATTAAGCAATTCAAACCATGTGCTAATAGGAAGTAGCAGCTGGAGACGTAAGCTAGCAGCACGTAGCTGCAGCCGCTGTAAAGTCCATGCTGACTGAGTGTGCAGATAGGCCTACATTTAACTAAAACGGTTATCCAAATGTGTGCACCATGTTTGCTGTCCCAGAAAAGGAACTAAAGACCCTTTTTATGAAACATTGCGACATGGTCTCTTGCTTCTCTTCATCACTGCAGTTAGTGCAGATAATGAAGACTAGTTACCAGCTACGAGCCTGGCTAGACATTTGAAAATGGAGGTGTCCCTCCCATGTTTTTTTTGAGCTGCGAATCTGGAAATGTAACAGGACTCTATACATGCTTAGAATAACTTAAAATGGTGTTCTCCATGCCCCAACTCTTTCAATTAAGAGTTAATGTGAATGCATTAGTTTTGGACAAATTTATACCGAGGTGTTGGTGATACTAACTGTTAGTGAACTTGGATTGGTTCTGTTCTGCAAGGAAAAGCCAACAACAGTCCTTCCACCCACACATTTCGATTCAGAGTGTGTTCAGAGAAGAGGCTGCTCACAGACGGGTCCATTGTCGCTGTGTTTGTGAGACAAAGACAGAAAAAAAAGAGAGAGTGAGGGAGGGGCAAAGCTCTACAATAAAATAAGACTTTACCCATTTTAAATTGCAAATAATGTGGTAAATCAATGTGTAGCAGTCAGTGTTGAATATGTGAAATAAATCAGTGAATGGGAAACGTGTATATAATGACTTTAGTCAGTGTCGAACACCTCTGCGGTTGTTGGACTGACGGGTTCCAGTTGAAAATTTTAACACATCAAATGGTGAAAATCATGTTCTTTTACAGAATAGGATACGATGACAGTCTGTTTGAGATATTCCAACTGCAAGAGACACTGCTATTATGAATATTAATTCCTGATACTCGCTGTACCAAAGTATTGGTAAAGTGTTAACTTTTTCCCCAAGAAATCTGTGAATATTCTGTCGAGAACAAATAACTTTTTTTTCAAGTACTGCTGCATGTTTGAGCCGTCAATAATTTCATTCACGTTTTTGACATTTCTAAAACAAGAAAAAATAAACTTCAGTCCAACCTTCCTTCACCACCAGCAAAGTTTTAGCATTGTGCCACCAGTTTGAATTGAGTAGCCAAGATCTTTGTTTTGAACTGACATTCTCGTGATTTTGTGATTTGTTTTCTCTATTGCAGTAAAATAACTGATTTATAGTCATCTATTAACTGAACAGACTGACATGACTACACAGAACATCAGTACAGAAATGTG